>AP028438.1:18008797-18162274 GCA_036509395.1 Antheraea yamamai
CAAGATTATTAATATTCCCATAAACTCCAGCACCGCCGTCCAAATCTCTGTGCGGAAATTTGACAGAGGATTTAAGCATACCACGGGCCGGTCTTAGGAGTGTATGTCCAGGTAATATTGGCTCAGCTTCTGGCAAATGACTAGCCATCGATGGAGCACCGAGAATTACCGATGCATGGCTTGGATCAACATCGAATCTTCGCTAAAACAGAGAATCAACTCAAAACATGACTATTCGTTTAATCGTATGGCTTAAATAGAGTTACCAATTGTCTTTTGTTACAGTTGAATATTTAATTCTATCAGCCATTTTAGGGCGTCGTCGGTAAGAACGATCACGTGAGGAACTATTGTATTTTCTAAGAGGTCTTTGCTGTATAACGTGTTATATTGATTGCGTTTCCGCCCCGTAGTCATAGCGTGGGTAGTCAGTCTATCCGCACTAGTATTTAAATTGGTGGCAAGTGCTAAATGTGGTACGTAGGTAATAGATTCTGCAATGGTTTCGTATGTAGAGTTGATAGTGTTGAACGTCGGTGAGAGTTGCTTAACAGCAAATCCATGACCTTAACTCGACATTATATCTATTCAACTATATAATAGCTCTCACACCGGCTTTGCTTGAGTGTAGTAACACAAAAAATTTAACTCAAATTTCCACTTTATAGTACGATCATGTCCTCTTAATATATAAAAATCCAGTGTCATATTTTTGTCCACAATAAACTCCGAAACTATTCAACCGATCTTTATGAAAGTTGGCATTTATTTATAATTTGGTCCAACTTGAGAGATAGAATAATTTATAGTTCTATATAGAAATGTCCTCAATATTTTTAAATTAAAATTTAAATGTTTGTCAATGTTGATTATTGTAATTGATTGTAAGTTTCATCAGTCTCGAATAGATGGCGCTTTAAATTAATTTGTTTGCAGAAAACTGTAGGACAGACTGTTATATATAGATATCTCATTGATAACGCCACGTTTTAATTTTGATTTTCTTTTCTTTTACGACTGTTTACTGATATATAGACGTTCTCCAGCTTGAAAAATAGCAAGCAAAACAAACGCACGGTAACACTTAATTATGCACGACTAAAGAGCTCAGAAGCAATCAAATCAATTAAATCTACGTACCCATACGCCGTGAATACCGCGATTTTCTTTCTGCCTATTCTAAAAAAAGAAAACAGGTCACTAATTTGTTTGTTTGTACGTATTAATATCTGGAAGTATTGGTCAGATTTGAAAAAAAAAATATGATTTTTTTTAACCCCTTTATTGAAGAAAGTTATAGGTAGCATATAATCATGCAGCGACGTTTAGAAGCGAAGCAATTAACATACAAAGTGTAGGTCATCATGTCACAAAATCGGCTAATAGAGCGGGCAGAGAGTGAGGCTTGACACTTGGTATTGGAGCCGAGAGTAGCTGGAGCGTTGGATAAGAACCGAGAATTACCAAGATGGGTCTAATTTGAAGCATTATGTTAGCGTAGTACTCAGAGGTATGGTCTGCTCTTTACGCTACAGTCCTGTTTACTTTTTATGTTTTAGAATGTGACCACAATCTCATTTGATGTTAAATGACGATGTTTTTTTATTGTAGCACGGCAAAATGATTGCACCATGCCTGATGGTAAGCACAGTACAATACAAAAACAATGGCGACCACCGAATGACACACTATCCATCGCCGGTCGCCGCTGTCATGCCGGCCTCCAAAAAGCAGGATATGCACAGGCTGATCCCGAAACGCGACCCGCAGAAGCGAATCACTATGACGGGCTTTTTCGCCATATACATGTTGGTTGCGACCGAGTCAGGCTGTAAAACCCTACCACCCCGCTTTCGCCATTGCCTCGTTCGTTATTCAGCAGGGTGCACCACGTGCAGGTGATGTTGGCTTGGGTGTCTTGATAAGACTTAAGAGTCTTGTGATGTTATTTGACACCCCTTACACCCCAAGACATTTGGTATAAGATGGTAACACGCGAAACCTAGAGAGGGTCTGGCTCTCAAGTACAGCTGCCGGAACACACCGACCGCTGCTTGACGACAGATTTACGATTTTTTTCTTTTGCTTAAGGGTTTGCTCACAAAGTGACTATGCCATTTTCGACTTGAGAGTGGTAGCTTGCCAGGCGGACTTAGAAAAAGCCACCATGCTGTGGTGCCATCACGATGTTTTCCTTCACCGAACGCTCCGATTCAATTGCAAGGATTCGAACGATCTCCAAAACACTGTTAATTAAACCAACTAACTAACTTATGATCACAGCTTCGTCAGTCAGTGTAAATTTGGCCGATCCTTGGAGAACAGTACTTTTTCTGCGTAAAATGTACCCTAAATCCTTTTATGTTCCCTTGCTAACGTATACGAAAAATGATGATCAGTTAAGTAGTTAAGACGTGAAAACGTAACAAAGTAACTGACATTCACAATTATAATATTAGTTAACATTTGTCTAAGATAGCCTGGTCACTTTATAGTTTTTCTAGTATAAATGAAAAAAATGCTACTAATCCTGCAAGTTTTAGTTACTGCACGATACGGCATGGTATAATTGATTCTAAGCTATAATTGCATTCAATTATATTGATTAGATTTAGGAGATTAACTCCAGATCAGAATAAAAGCTGAAGCGTCGATGGTATAGATAGAAAAAGATGTCTCTATGCCGTCGGACACTTTAAAATTGAAATGTTACTATAAATATAGTTCTTTATTCTATTATTTTGTCACATTTTATTTATTCTCGCTAAATCATAGCCAAAATTAAATTACTTGAAATATTAATTCAAATATGTTCACATAAAGTAAAATGATTATTTATTAATAACTCACAGCAATATGTTCCAATTGCTCACGTAAACTAACTCCATTGCAGTGAAATATAAACTGAAATCAAGTTATGAAATGATAATTGGGGTTTCGTATTGAATATTTCATAACATATTCGAACTCTCCAATAAATTATTTGTTCTCTTATAACCATCAATGTTATTAATTGTGTGTGTCATGTTTCCATATATATATCGTTATGTACTTTTAATCTATATATAAATAATTGTATATAGAGTGTATTTTTCAATGTATGTATTTTAAAAGTAATTATATGCCGTGTTATTACAAAAAAAGTTAAATACGTATTAGATACTTGTTTTAAAAAGGTTACGTAATAAATGCACCGCGCTCGCCCGAGACAAGTTCGCGCTATCCTTATTCGCCAGTTTAACCTAACGTAACCAAAGCGAGACAAAAGTGCAAGATGACGAACATTCAGCGACCGCGGTGCATTTAATACGAAACCTTTTTAAAGCCAGGATTCAATACGTACTTAACTTTTTTGTAATAACACCGATAGAGTTTATCGTTTTTGAGACTACTATTTTATTTTCCCAATAAAACTACACCACTATGAAATTAAAACTGAGTAGCTATATACTGAGATAAGTAGAAATGGTATTTAATTTTCTGCAAAGCAGGACGATTGTATTAAAAAAGACGTGGTGATCTAGCGGTTTCACCA
This sequence comes from Antheraea yamamai, assembly GCA_036509395.1. Classification (NCBI taxonomy): domain Eukaryota; kingdom Metazoa; phylum Arthropoda; class Insecta; order Lepidoptera; family Saturniidae; genus Antheraea; species Antheraea yamamai. Next base: position 18,012,333 of record AP028438.1, read on the forward strand.
GTGGAATATCCGATGTCCTCAGGTTCCAACCCCGGCATCTAATTTAGTAACACTATCGGATGACGTTGAAGGAAAACATCGGGAGGCAAACTGAACCTGAGAAATATTTTTGTAGTGCAAACGTATGTGGAAAAATATGGATACGTTGATTCCACGGATTTTGAGATCGCTAATACTTCGTGGGCCGGTATGGTATTTAGTGACCATACCTTCCTTTGGGAAGAGGCTGATGGTTATGTAGTGGGTCTCTTTCATGCCGACGATAGTGGGACGCTTATACCGTGACCATACTCTTTTTTAGTTTCTCTCGTTCCGGAATAAGCCGCTCTATACCCAGCATTCAAGAGGCTTGTATGTATAACATCCATGACTAGCGATAGATTCTCTCTTTCCCTTTTGTTATCCTATATCCCTAAACTGTCGGGGAAGAAGGTAGACACGATGCTTTTCCATCTCGTTCTATCGATGGCTTCACGCTTCATATCACTCCAAGTAAGTCCAATCTTAGAAGACTTTGCGAGCACAGATGTTCGCTAAGTCTGTCGAGGTCGACTACGTCGGTCTATCCTGGGGATTAGAGTCCAATGCAAGCGATCTCTTGTAAGTCACCATTATTTTTACTTTGTACTATAGCAAGCATCGGGCATAGTGATGATACTATTACGTGTTAAAAAGTATAGTATACGTTTCTTTTTAATTACAAATACTCAATGTAAAGTATTATATAAATGTTAGCAAATTCCGGCTCGCTTTGGTGGGCATTAAAAAATGGCAAACGTTAAGTTGTCTAGAACCATCCACCACCAACTCCGCATCAAATATTCATAGTCCAATATCGATTCCTTCAGTAGTTTTGATGTAACTGCCTCAAAGGAAGTGTATTTTCAAGATTACCTCCCGCGAAATTGTTCAAGACACGTGGCCCTTAAATAAACAAAACAGGTAAAATAAAGAAGAAAATATTCTTACGTGCGACGTTATTAAAACGTTGACAATCGTTTCCATTACTCAATAGAGACTTGAAGGAAAAAGAGTTTATACCTTTAGCTTAATAAGTCACATTATTAAAAACAAACTTTTACGAGACGAATTGTTATTTAAACGTAAATTCCGTGAAATTGCATTACGAAGTTGACTATGAACATTATTGATACATAGCGAAGTCCATTTGGAAGTTGGCCATTAATTACATTTCATTGTTTCGTGTAAGCGGCAAATAATAAAAAACACACCAACCGCATCTGAATTTGTTGATAGTTAAATAACAAACAAAAAAGGACTTTTTGACGGGATCTTGGACTCTCACGTAGTAGCTTTTATATTTTATTCATCATTACATAGTATAAAACAAAGTCCCCTTTTTTTTTTTTTTTTTAACGTGGAGAAATCCCTTATGGATACCCACCCTCCCGGGGGAGAGAGTGGGTTATGTCCGACTCGCACGGACTAAAACCCCACGGTGTACCGACAGACCGTTGTGTGGGGGCGGCAAGGGATCGTTCAAGCTAATCAACCTTGTAGAGCCGCCCCCACGGTCCGCCCGGCGGAAGGTGACCGCCGGGCTCCTACCTATAGAGGGACAGACCGGGCATACACCGACTGCCCCCCCCTCGTCCGCCGGACCTGTGCAATGAGGAGATGGGCCCCCCGGCCCACCCCCTCAGGTCCGGCTACGGTGGCGGGAGGAGTTGGGCGAAGCGCCGCCTCCTCCCGCCTGTCCTCCTTTGGCGGAGAGGGCCACTTTGAGGATCTGCCTCGCGGGCCCTCTCCGCCTCCTCCTTCTGCGAGATGACGTCCTCGCAGAAGGAGGACGTCGCTCGCCACGCCTGTTCACTGCCGAGCATGGCCGAGACCACGCTCGGCAGCGATAAGTCTGGTCCTACCGCCGCCGCCAGAATGCGGCGCTGCTCCCCCCACGCAGCACACTCAGACAGAGTGTGCTGCGCGGTATCTTCGACAGCGCCGCACTCGTGACAGGCGGCGGTCGGCTCCCTGCGTGCGATCCGGTGCAGGTACCACCCGAAACAACCGTGTCCGGTGAGTACCAGCACCAGTCGGAACGTCAGGGAGCCCCACTCCCTCTCTTTCCACGCCCGCAGGACCGGGCGGACGGCGTCCACAGTGAACCGCCCGAACCGCTCGTCCGCCAGGTCCTGCTGCCACCTTTCGACGGCGTGCTCCCTTAGACGCCGTCTCTCCGCTTCTACCTCCCTGGAAGCCGGAGGCTCCCCCTTTCGTTTCCTCGCCGCCGTGAACTCGTACACGGCGGCGAGAACTCCTGCCTCCAGCTCCCAGGGCAGGGAGCCGGCGAGCGCAAAGGCCGCCGCTGAGGACACCGTCCGGTACGCCCGGATCGCCCTCAGTGCCACCGTGCGCTGCACACTGCGTAGCGCGCGCACATTGGCGGCACCGAGGGCGTCTGCCCAGACCGGTGTCAAAAAAAAAAAAAAAACAAAGTCCCCTACCGTGTCTGTCTGTCTGTCTGTTCGCGATAAACTCAAAAACTACTGAACGGATCTTTATGCGGTTTTCACCAGTACATAAAGTGATTCACGAGGAACGTTTTGGTATATAATTTATCCAGGATTTTTTTATATTAAGGGCGCGACAACGTCTGCCGTGCCCTCTAGTAATCTATAAAAAAAAAGGAATAAGAATAAGCGAAAAAAACCTATTTCTGTATTATTAAAGTACTCAATAATAAATTCGGTAAAAAGAGAATTGGAGCGCACCATGTTTATGTAATATTACATTGGTGTGAAGTGTGAACACTAATAGAGAGAGACACTTAGAGCCACGCTGAAGCTATTACTGGTTTCAGCATGAATGGGTCGTCTCGCCCGGGGTACTACCACCTTTTTCTTCGAACTGACTACGCTATTGACCAAGCAAGGTCTTAACAGCTTCACCGGACTACTATACCTCCCTCTCATAGAGAACCGACGTGAAGTAACAGTGCTTGCATTGTTGCGTTTCGTTCGGTCAGTGAGAGCGCCGGAGGATAGATTCTCAGAAAAAGACATATGAATTGCAGGTTGGAAGATTTAAAAAAAAAAAGATAAATTAAAATCTTATAGCCGTGTCAATCATTACTAGCAAAATTAAATCAACATGGTCATATTGACAGAATAGGAGATGATCTTCTGAGACTGATTTGTAATAGATCGCAATTAAACCAAATAAACAGATGACATTCTGTCAGATGTCCTGTGTATAGAAAGTTCGAAGCTGTTGATAAAATAGATATAACTCCAACTAAATAAGTCGCTACGTCATTGTAATTAATTAATTATTAAGGCTGTAAAGAGATACACCTAAATTACTTGTTTTATTTCCCAAAAACTTGATATAAAGTTTGATTCGCAACAGCTCTGTAACAACACAGATAAATACTGCTACAATATATATTTAGAAATGCGAACCATTCAGTGCAGTTTATTATTCAAGACGAAGACTTAAATATGGTACTTCATTTTCATAGAAATCTTATCTAAAACAAAGACAACGATATGCTGCCACTTTTTAAAATTTGTTAACACGAACGTCATACCGATAAAGCACTCTCTAATGAACGTTAAAAAGCATTTTAGTGGCATAAATGACAAACTACGTGTCTCTTCAAATGGTTTTTTAAAACAGATTCTTATTTATTTTTTAAGGCAACCATATAAATTATTTTTAATTTATCTAAGCAAGTTTCGTTGCCAAATTTCATTTTGCTCCGTTTAGTACTTATTTTTAAAGCTACTTTGGGTGGTGCTTTGTTATTGTTCATTATATATATTTAATTTTATAAATAATATTTTTTAGGCCTTTGCGATGGTGGCAACTGTTAAGAAATTCGCACGCCTTACATTTAATTTTTGTAGCCATTTGAATCTGACAAAAAATTAGTAAATGAGTAACTCCACGGTGTATCGGTCTCACCTGTCGCGAATGCACTAATAACTACGCACAAATACGGCATTGCTAGTATTTAATATTATTTATAAAATTAAATTAATAATAAATGACCAATGTATGAATCTCCCACAAATTATATTCAAAATATGCGTTAACAAACAACGCGACAGAGAGATTCTATTAATTTCAATGAGATACTATGCAAAATATGCTGTTCAGTTAATTGGAATACGAAAAAATAATGTGCGTGCTCAATTAAGCACGTGAGATGTTATATTTCTTCGATCTGAATATAATAAAGTAACGTTTAACGCATTTCAACAAAAGTTTGAACGACAGATTTTAGAAGTATAAACATAAATTACAATAAATGATACACAGAATATACAAAATCATATGTATATTTAAAAGAAAAAAGTTTGTTTATCAACTAACTTCGTGGTATGTTACACCGATGCACGCAAGTTTCTTTTCAAGCTAACAGTTCACTCTAAACTATTTTCACAAATTGTCAAAAAAAATATAATTTTAAAAATACCTTTTTATTAGTTAGTAATTGTGCCCGCGACTTCGTCCACGTGGACCCTGAAATACAAAATAATGACTAATAAAGTCATCTGAATGTATTATGTCTACTTTGCTCTCGAACTTAAGTGGCGTTGTCATTAAATCTACAATAACTTCTGATAGACCGAAGCAATTTTAATGGGACAGTGACTAAATGTTACTCGAATAAATATTTTATGATTTCCTAAAAAGGTTTTATCGTGAACTCGGTACTTAAGCAATGATGCGTGTTCAAACAGACAGACAGACATGTCTAAAAATGATTCAAATATATATTATTACTTATTCCTATAACATTTTTTTTACAAAAATCTAAGAAGTACAGTCAACTTAGATTTACATTCTTATTATATGTGTCGGTAACTTTAAAAAATCAAACTTTTTTATGTAGGGCTAACATATTATTACATCGCTGATAGTAAATTATATGTTTGTAATTTGACACTAAAATGAACAAAAAGCCTAAGGATATAAAAGTTAGATAAAAAAGTTACTCCTCAAGTTATTCTACACAAGTAGGCTATTTATTGTCGTCTCTTATGTGATTTATTATTTTCATCGACGCGAGCTCGATGTCTAGTTCACGAAATCTGGAGCTGTTTTTTATATACAACTTCGAAAATATTATGGAAGGCATCATGGCATTCGTCGCTTGGTCAACTTAGTACGGTACTACGTACCTTTATAGGAGATACCAATCGTTGAGTTTTTTGTATGTTTGTTATGGACGCCTTAACTACTCAACCGATTATAATGGAACTTTATCATGGACTAGCTGTGGTCGCGACTCCGTCCGCGTAGAACCTAATGTAAAAAAAATCATTGAAAATAAAATCATCTGAATATATTAAGTTCATTTACTTTTCTCTCGTACTTAAAATCGCGTCGTTATTAAAATTACAAGAGCTTTTGATAGAGTGAACCGATTTTAATGAAACTAAGACTAAATGTTACTCGAGGATAGGCTTTATGATTTTCTTGCTGACGTTTTATCATGAACTCAGTATTTTAGCAGTGAATCTTGTCCAAACAAACAGACAGACATACATTTCTAAAAGTGATTGAAATTTATCTTAATACGTATTCCATGACACCTTTTTTTTTAAAGTGGAGAGAAAATCCATCATGGACTCTCAGGCCTCCGGGGGAGGGCCTGAGCTGAGTCGACCGGCAGCTGCGTACTGGGCCGCATCTGCCGGTGCCGCACGGCGACATTAACCGACTAAAACGCCACGACAACCTACGCCGCACTATGGGGGCTGTCTCGGGGTTGCGTGAGCAAGCTCCGCAATTCCATGACACCTGCGACAATTTTTTTTATAAAAATCTAAAAATTACAGACACGTTTGATTTTTATATTTATATATTTATCGGTATATACAAAATTACATAGGGTACCCTCCATACAGAAAAAAATGTAGGTGCTGTTCCCAAAAGATAGATCATATCAACGTTATCTCGAGTACGTAAACCTAGTAATACATATTCCTAAGTTTAGTTTTTGAATAATTATTTGCGATGCGATATAGATGCATCAGTAAAGTATTGGCGTATTCTTTACAATAGGATACGCTTAAAAACTTTTAAATTACTTGATTTCATAAATTATACATAAGGTCTTCGAAGCGTTAAATCGGTAATTTTTACTTTACGAAAAAGTTCTTTTTTCTTATCAGAGCAGACGTTTTAAAGTTTTCCTATTAATTTCTTCTATGAAGTCGTTACGGTGAAAAGATTCTCTTAAATTGCGAACTTAATTACACCATTAAGTTACCGTGATATTCTTATTTTTCAAAGTTAATACTATCTTAAGTACTGTTGTGTTGTAAAATGAGTTCTAGAACTACCAAGAAACTAATAATAATAAAGATTTAAAAATAATATCTTACTCTTGTTCGTTTTGATAAAGCAAAAGCACAAATCATTTTACATAACAGTGCCACTAACCATGTTCAGCGCCATCTCTTAGTAAATATTGTATTTAATGATCCATACGTAAAATTGAAACTTTTCTCCTGTATTGTCAAATAAATTCTAAAACTGCAAAAATAACTAATATAAAAACAAATCGGTTGTCTGTAAAGTCGGTTTACAGACGATAATTTTACGCGATAACGTCATAAGAAAACATTGATGAAAAATCGAATATACTTTTATGAATGAAATTGAACTATTATCACTGAATTATCATTATATTTAATTCATCAAGGAACAAATATACGAGATCATATCGCTAATTAAATGCTTAAAATGCAAGAATTAATTACCTTTATTTGCCACAATTGTTGTTGTAATAAACGATGGAAAACACATTAAATTTTCACTTCACTTTATAAACATTTGACAAAACAGTTCACGTGTAGGTTGTGTGCTACCGCTGTCTCTTCTACTCAGACGCATCGGCCACTGGAGTGGAAGAGAGATAGATCTCTATCGCGCAACTCTATCGCTTGTTCCACGCTCTCGCTTCCACACTCGGCTCAGGCGGAACATGACAATGAGTCATGGTTTTTGTGCATGCAGCCCGCGTTCATCGATTTATAAGGCGTCATCACGTCAATAATAAAGATTTAAAAATAATGTCAAGCTCTTGCCCGTTTTTATAAAGCTAACAAAAAAAATTAAACAATTTTACCAGTAGCATTTGGATTTTCATAGCTGCTTTAGAATATTGTCAGAACAGTGCCACTAAACAAATATAGCGCCATCTATTGGTATATGTTGTATTCAATAAACTATAGGCAACATTTGAAACTTTTTCTCGTTGAATATAAAAATAACTCAATAAATAATTCATAAACAAATTATACCGTCTCCAATATAAATATATCACTTTCAAAGACAACGTATTTGAATAAAATTTGAATTCGTTGAAAGTTTTCAATGCAAGAGACCTAACTTTTTTATACCCGAGAAGCGATTTCAAAGTTATTTGAATATTAAAATACTGTTGAAACGATTGAATATCGAATGAGGTTAGAATGAAAGTTTGTATAGGTTTATATTACAGTAAAAAGAATACATTAAGGGAAGTTTCTACACTCTAGATCAAGATTTACACCTTACACAACACTAAATGTATTAGTTCTAATTTACTGTGTATAATCACTTGCAATGATTATTATTAAATTTCTTTAAATCATAAATATTATACATTTTCTTATTAATAATTGTATGACTGTAACTAAAGTAGAAGATAAAAGTAATCTGTGTATTTTTGTTTGTTCAAAAAATTAACATATAAAAAAAGCCATAGTACCAAAAAGACGGTCAATAGAAAATACAAAAAAAATATATTTCAAAATCGAGAGTCGACAATTTTTAGTATTAACAATATTTTAGAAATAAGATAACTTGTTTATATATTCATTAAATATTGCCTCTATATTTATAAGGCAGGGTAAATAAATAAAACATTTTACTTCATTTATATTTCAATAATACAACAACGACCGTCCAGTCTTTGTTCCACGTCAATACTTCATAAGTCAAACCCTATTTCCGACTCCTTCGGTATGTCTCTTCACATCGTCTCGTCGTAATATGCTAGCATCTAGTATCTAACAACCTAATCCGAAATATCCCAAATCGTAAATAATAATATTAATGTGAGTTTGTTTGTTTATTTGTCACGTTTTCCCGCCTTAATTACAAACCCGATCGGCATTAAATGACAGACAAGTTGTCAGAGATACAGAAAAATATATAGAGTGGTTGTACCATTATGAAAAATTCTTGACATCAATTTTTAAAATTAATTTTACATTGTATATAAAATTAAAGATTTTAATAAAAGAGACCAAATATAGTGTAAGTGTAATTTAGTCCATTGATTATAAATAAATCAAGCACTCATCGAGAAAATAATAAAACATAAATGCTGTAAACATATTTCATATTTGGTAGGTGGTAGAGCTACGCTGAAGCTATTACTGGTTTCAGCATGAATCGGTCGGCTCGCTCGGGGTAGTACCACCCTCTCACAGAAAACTGACGTGAAGTAACAGTGCTTGCATTGTTGCGTTTCGTTCGGTCAGTGAGAGCGCCGGAGGCCCAACTCCCTTCCCCTTCCTTCTCCCCTTTCCCCCTGCCCTTCCTCCCTCCTCCAACAGAGGCTGGCAACGCACTTGCGACTCCTCTGGTGTTGCAAGTGTCTATGGACGGTGATGATCACTTAACATCAGGTGAACCACCTATCCGTTTGCCAGCTATGACATAAAAAATAAATTCAGACAAATTTAGATCTATTGACAGTAGATGTCACTAATATCTCCGGGAAGTTGGCCCTCCATTCTTCGCGTAAGAATTTGAAAATTCGTAGAGAGTATGCCTATCGATCGCCTATTTTTGCCCATCATTTGAACATTAAAAATTCGTGGGTCAGCGTTCAAAAAAAAATTTAAAAATCGAAAATCTCAAAATAGATTCTTGAAGTTAGTCATTTGCCCACGATTGTCCATACGTTACTTTTTTGATAAGTCTTTCATAACTTTTTTTGTAGAGGTGGGCAAAAATGGGCAACGACATACTACCTCACCCCTCTTACGTCTGTTGTAACCCAGGCCGGTCGCTCACGAACTTGTTTACCTATAACCGTGTCCTGTTTTTTTACTTTATTACATTTATTTTATTATAATTTTGTAATCACTAATTAACACCAACAATTCTTTAACCGCTTTTAAGTTACAGTATTAAATTACTTACTATAATTTTTGTAAGTTCCAAGTAGATAAAAATTTAGTAATAATTAAAAATTCTCTAATATTATCATCATGTTATTTACAAAAAAATAATAATTTAAAATAACAGGCAAATACAATTATTTATATCTTCTAGTACAGACGATTGAAAAAACTTATTTTCTTTAACAATTTAATTTATGAATTATCCCATCGGCTTATAGTCGTCCTGTAATAAATAACATCAGCTTAGTAAAAATAATTAAATAAAATTTGTATGTATATAAAAGAAGTATTTCATTAGAATCTGCAAATTCTTAATTTAAAATATAATTTTTGCCTTGTTTTTACTTAACTGAAATATAATGTTCGGGAAAATTATTGGCGGATTTATATGTGAAAAACAATTTTTGACTAAATTCACATACATATTTCATAATTTTAGTACTTGAAATTTATAACGAATTACTTATATTAAAAAACTTATTACAAATTAACAAGAGAAGATGGAAATGTCCATTGGTTTATCCCTAAGAGCTCTATTAAGTTTTCAATGAGTTTTTTTTTCAAGAATGAAGTGCGATGTTATTGTCATCATTTTATGATTAAAAAATACGAAACCCGCTTCCTTAATTACTATTTCTAACTACTATATATAATTCCTTATTTAATAAGAACAAAGCAATAAGAAAAATGGTTAAATATATTCGCTTGGAAATGGTAAATTCTAATACCAATCACAAACCAACAACCAATTGCTAAGCAATGTTACGACAACGCCTTCTCTATACTCGTATAAATAACAACATTATCTTCCTATAACTGATTCTGTAGAGATAACTACAGTACACATTTTACTTTACATTATGTTTGTTACAAATCTGAATTTACCACTCGAAAGCGATATTTAGCCATTTCTACTATCGCTTCTTCATTCGTGATTCATTATTCGTATTCGTAATGAATTAAAAACATTCGTAATTTTAAGCGATGATCGCTTAGTTGATAACGTTTTCGGATACAGCTTCGATGGACGTAGGTTCGAATCTTTGCAGCTGAGTTGGAGCGCATATATATGTATATATGCGCTATATGTAATTATATTCCAGTGAAGGAAAACACAATGCGGAAACCATAGTATGTTTTTTCTAAGTCCGTCTGGCTAGCTACCATCCTCAAATTAAAAATCTGTCTCCGAGCACCTGCTGGTGTGTTTCGGCAGCTACACTTGAGAGCCAGACCCCTCCAGGTTTGGCATGTTTACCATTTTAGACCATTTCGTGATTTAACATTAAATGCGATTTTGGTCAAATGCTAAAACCCATAAAATATAAAAAAAATGAGAGCGAGCTCAATTTAAAAAAATCACCTCCTTCTTACAACTACAACAAATAATCTTACTTGATTGAAATACCACCATTTTCTTCCAAAGAACAATTCGGCCCCAGACGGACCTAAGACATTCATTTCGGGCCCATATGGATTAACATTCATGTGGTCTCCGTCCATCTGTAAACATTTCAAAGGATATTTGATTGATTAAGGCATTACTTTGAAGAAATCCATCGCACAGAGTTTGTTTGATGTCGTTTTATCCCGGACGAACGTAACAAAGTGGCATCAAACAGTTTCAAAGGAGTATACACTTTTTTTCGAGAGTAATAAAAATAAGGTGGTAGAATTTCAGAAATGTTGAGTGATAACGTATCAACTGTGTATCAACATGTATCAACTGGAGGTAACTTTTAAACCCATTGTATTTTTGAAGTTGTCATATTTCAGTACCAAAAAAAAAACGTCCATAAGAGTAAAAAAATAACGTCAATGAGAGAAAAAAATTTTTTTTTTTTTAAAATAACAATTTCTTGGACGATAATCACTTGAAATTCTCCAATAAAATTTTATTTTTCAACTTTTGAGGTTTCACGAGGAAATAAAAAAAATTTCATAACAAAGTTATATAAAATCAGCAAAAATTCAACAAAAGTTTTTTTATAATCAAGAAAAAAAATTAGAAGCGACTGTCGTCACAACTTTTGATTAACGGGGATCATTGCAGAATTAGTTGAAGTATTTTTAGAGCAAAAAAAAAAAAAAACGGTCGGACTTTGAGAAAATTACGGTTTTTTCAAAAAAACTAAAATATTTCATATATCTGGGACTCTGAAAATTTTTTCATATTTTTTTTCGAAAACTACATTTAGAAACAAAAATTTTGAAAAAAAAAAGTTCCCAAACGGACAATTTTTGAAAAAGTTCTGGCAATTTAAAAATAAAAGAGCGGTTTTTTTCAAAAATTCATAACTTTTTTTGAGTCAGGAAAAAAAATTTGAAAAAATTCTGAAAAATAACTTTCGGGGGGTAGAAAAAGATAGAAAATTTTCAGCGAAATCAAAGAGGGTCAGGTAAAAAATTTGTCGATTTGACATGGAATGACCCATATGTAATTATATTACAATTAATATATTTGAAGTTCTTATACGTGATGAAATTGACATCAAAAGTATTTAAATGAAATGTTCTTCGAATATATTTTTTGTTTGCTTACTATTTAGTGATAATTCCCGACAGATTTCTAACATCAGCGTTGCAGTTTCTGAAGTGGTATTAAGAAGTGAATAATAAACTAAACTAATTAAACCTTTTTCACACTTTATCGGTGTTATTACAAAAATGTTAAATATGCATTGAATACTTGCTTTAAAAAGGCAAGTTCGCGCTATCCTTTTTCGCTAGTCTAACCTAACCTAACCAAAGCGAGACAAAAGAGCAAGATGGGGAACATTCAGCGACTGCGGTGCATTTAATATGAAACCTTTTTAAAGCAAGTATTCAATACGTATTTAACTTTTTTGCAATAACACCGCATAGGTCTTATCTGATGTCAAACGACGATGTGGTCCAAGAAGTTTTTTCTTCGAACTGACTACCGCTATTGGTCTGATGGTCTTTTACAGCTTCACCGGTCATATTGGGCGAGTGTTTAAAGTACTCAGTCATATGGCAATAAACTCAAGGGCTCCTAACTGGGCAAATCTTGCCTTGGGTTGTTGGCCTGATTGCAACATCGCGACTTTGGAATCTGACTAAGAGATCCAAGATGATAGACGTTAAATAGCTCGATGGCTCTCAAGTGCAGCTTCGGAATACACCTGCAGGTGCTTGTCGATAGATTTTACACTTGAAAGTAGTGACTAGATGGGTGGATTTAGAATTTCCTTACCTATAAAGTAACTGAACTAAACTGAAAAGAAACTGCAACTCATAATAAAATTTCTTTACGATGTGTTCTTTCTCACGAGACTCTAGTTCTGAGGTCAAAACCCATCAACAACTCAGTACAAACAGTGCAACTTATTAGATATATAATATATCAGATGTCAGTCAACCAATTAGCCAGTACATTTATAAGGAACTTACGATATGATTCCAAAGCCAGTTTTGTTTGTATTTATTTTTATGAATCGTGTACGGATTCCCGGGGTTTTTATCTTGCACAGAAGAATCTGAATTCTCGCTTGATGTATCACTACTGTCCGTGTATAGTTCACCACGGTCTCTAAATTTCGTCCTTTTGCTGCTCTTTTGTCTTCTATAATCTACTACTCCCTGTGAATAACAATTGAGTTAGTTTTTTGAAGTGAAATATTGTTTACTAGGAAAAAAGCTTATGTGTTTGCGTCACCGATGTGGACATGCTCGTGACTACTGCACTTGCGTCAGACTAGTGAAGCGTAGTATAGTGGCCTGTGAACATATAATATTGATATGTTGTTTTAAGATTATGTGGCCCATAGAAACTGTATAAGAATATTTATAATTTGCTCATAGTGCCAATAGATGGGAAACCAGACTAATGTTAATAATTTCAATTTACTGATTAAGACATTTTAAACAATTTAGACTAAAATCTATGACTGCCTCCTCTTTTTATTATTTTCACTGCGGAAATTGTTTTGTCAGATAGTTTTTAAATCCTTCCTCTAAGATCTAAGAAGATGAGACTTATCTTAATCCTTAGGATCTTAATTCTTCCTACATTTAGACTGGATACTGCAGTTATATCTGCCTTTTCTACCACTATTTTCAGCCTACTATCCTCGGTTTACGTGAATTTTAAGCATAGTATGCTAAATTTATTATAAGCATGATCTTCTCATGCTACTTCCGTACCTGCGTGTCAAAGCTTCGGCTACTTATCGCGTTAAAAACTAAACTCAGAATTAATTTTTATAAAGGCACAGAAAAACCATTGTCATTGTCATTCCAATAACAGCTCGAAATTAGCATTACCAAGTTCCCTTGATGTATACAAAAAGTGCAGGGTTAGTTATTATGCTGCGTCTATCGTCACGCAGCCTGATAGATCGTAACGCATGATCATGACGTGTTTCCACATCTGTATCCATTGCAACCATAGGCAATACTTCGTGGCGATACACGCAGGTATGGTAGTAGCATTAGAAAAGCTCTACCCTACATCATAGACATTCTCAATTTTCTTGGTTTATGCAAAAATCGCCGGTCCAGCTATCGTATTGCATCTATCATCACGCAGCCTTATAAATCGTAACGAATGACGATAATATGTTCCCACACCTATATTTATTGCGACCATAGACAAAACTTCGTGGCAACAGACGCAGTTATGAAAATAAAATTAGAGAAACTCCATCCCACAAAGTAGGTAGGTAGGTGTAGGTGGCACAGAAACAGTTGTTATACTTTCTTAGATACTAATAATATAAACTACATTCTCCTTCTTGTAGCACCTCAGCGGATACTGCTATTTGGGAATCATTTGGTTTTGTGAGACCTTTTTATGATAAGAGATGAATTTCTTAACTTTCCATAGATTCACAGGGTTCATCGTGTTACAGGTCAAACAGCTCAGGACAATATATTCAAAATTGTATTTCTCACGTTTAAATAGATCGTTATGAGTAAGTTTTACATTATTGGACTACTTACGTGGTCTGATTCATCAATCCGATTTTTGTTAACACTGGAACGAAGTACAATGTTTTTTAATGAACAGGACGTACATGTGTGTTAATTTTAGTTATTATTTACTTTATTAATAGTAGGTACAGTCAGCTTGAACAATTTTTTTAGCATGATTGAATATTTGAAAAAATAATGAGTTTTAATCATGGTATAGTATGAATCTTCGGAAATCGCGTTACACTAAACAATGTTTTTTTTTTGTGCGTTTTTTAAATCAATGGTAGCTCGAAATTATAACTAAAATTATATATTGTAAATTACAATTTTGTATATAACATACATAAATTGAAGACGATGAATCATTACAAAACAACCCATTATTTTCTAATAATGCTACAAACTAAAAACGATTGTTAGGACATAGAAATATACTGTACAGTACTGTATACTCTACTACTCTATACTGTATACTCCTTGTAAGACTTTTTTAAACATAGGTATAGGTATAATATAGGTTTAGCTAGCGTTAACAATGTAAGCACCCGAAAATGTCTCCACAATATAGCAAAAACCGCATCTAAATCTGTTTCGTAGTTTATAAAGAACTACGCGTACTTACAGACAGATGCGAATAGCGATTTTATTTTAAACTATTTAATGATAAATCAAATGATACGCATTGCGATGGAAAAATACTCGTAATTTGTAAATATTATAAAAGGAAATTAAAGTAAACAATTGTTTGAGTAATAATGAAACGGGAAAATAGGAGTATTATAAATAATTGCTTAAAATTGCCTTCTTTTACAAAACCTTGCATTGTTGTGTTGTATGTTAGTTATAAGCATCTAGGTTTCTAAAGAACACTCACCCTTGTACTGGTCTTCTGGTATCAATTTCTAGAATAATCTACAATAAAAATGTATATTTAATGCTAAAAGTTATCCCTAACGCAGTAGTGTATTAGTCAATTACTGTTGAAATAATAAATTATATTAAACTAATATTGAACTTACGACCGGTAGATATCTGTAACAAGTTGATGTCAGATTTTATAAGATTTTTTAAAATTAAAACTAAATATCTTTTCCAAGATTACCTTGTCCTTTCTTCCGTGTAAATCTTTTTTAATAATGTTCTCTGTAAATGTAAAGAAAATTGCACTTATTCATAAAAAATAATTAATACTTAATAGTATTGTAAGTGGCAATGTGACTAAGCATTAATAACAAAATTACAATAGAAGTTATTATTGGAATATAAAATTGTTGGGAACAAAGTTTCTTAACGTGTCTTACACTTAATGTGTCGATTTATAGAAACCGTCATTCATTTTTCATAGTATGCGATGTGTGCGTGCATGCGTATAAGTAGCAAAATTGGAGCAGACGCGAGTCGTGGGTTGTACAAACTCTGTGCTACTGATTGTATAAACTCTGCGCTACTGGTTGCACGACCTCCATATAGAACGTGTGATAATTTCATTATTTTAATTTTTACTTAGCACTTTAATATTATAACTCTCTATAAATATCAATTTTATAATAAATACATGTTTTTCGTGACTTGATTCCTTACTATACGTTATTTGCATTATAAAGTCATAGAAAATAAAAACATACAGAGCGTCGCATGGATGGGACTCAACGCTTTTTTATTACGTGACGAAAATATATAAGTATAAACAATCTAAGTATCCATATCGAAGGCGAAGAAAAACTGTAACGAATTGCGTCCCTGAAGAAGGTCGCTTGTTTAGACTCATTTTTATAGCCAAAATACCAATCTCCCGTAAAATAACAAACGCATTTCGAACTGGTATGAATTATTCATTTTAATTGGGCTCTCAGTAGGCAGACGTGACGAGCGCTAAATACTATCTCAGTTATGTTAATTTTATTGAAATTATTCATTTTCAGATATTACCAAAGGAGAAATTCTGACCGTCTTCCAATTCGTAAATAATTGATTGTGCTAGTTTACTGTACACACATTTTAGGCTATTTTCACCACAATCACTGACGAATTATCAATGGAAACTGTATAGGTATAATTTTATTTGAAAACTAGCTCGTACCCGCTGCTTCATTCTCATGAAAATGGTTTCATTTCTTCATAGGAATTATATATTTTATTTTCATGAATTATGGACTGTATTTCACTAGAATTTACTGTATTGTATTAGCTGATGCCCGTGACTTCTTAAGCATTATTATTGTTATTATTTATTCGCGTTGCTTATCAGCTTAACCCTATGCTTTCTGTACAGAGGAAAAACATATACAACATACCGCTTTCCCTCTTCTTCACGACAAGAAAAATTTGCTAAACGAGTAGTTGTTTTAGAAATCTAGTTTGTTAAAAAAATAATAACTGTATATTAAATGAAGATATTGTGTTTTTTTTTAATAATGACCTAGTCGCTAATAATTAAAAAAAAATGGTTAAAATATATCCGGCAGTTTTAAGTGATTTTATTTATAAAGAAGATTTCAACTGTTATTATAAAATTTTTACTATTTATTTTTATATCACAATTTTTTTTTACATATTTTATGTTATTAATTTTTTATAATTTCCATCTAGTTTCCATGGAAAAGCGTTATCATGTGTACCCTATATAATATTTACACTAAAAGGGCCTGTATCAGTCCAGTCTGAACAAACAATTGATGTATGATTTTTATTTATTTGTATTTTAATTACGCGGATGCGATAAAACGACCCGCGATTGGCTCACGCTAAGTAATTAATTACAGTAATGTCCGAGAATATCATAAATAAATTAATATGTAAAATATTATTACAAAATATTTTTAATTATAAATTACTTAAAATTTAAATTACTGAAAGTAATAAAAAAAATAAGGAATCAGGAATAAAAATTAATTAAAAAACAAAACGCATACCAATAAATTGTTTGCCTTCCTGAAGTCGGTGTAGAGTACACGTGCATTTGTATTACCATAACTAAAATGAAAATTAATATATATAAAGTAATGAATATATATTATTAAACAAAGTCCCCCGCCGCGTCTGTTTGTCCGTTCGCTATAAACTCAAAAACTACTGTATGGATACAGTTTTTACCAGTACATAAAGTGATTCATGAAGAAGGCTTAGGTATATAATTTGTCAAGGATTTTTTACTATCAGGTAGGGACCACGTCCGCCGGGCCCGCTTGTATAATATAATTAGAAGTCCAAGATACTTGGTATTAAGGGTGACGTAATACGAAAGTATACTTACGTTATACCTAAATTATTTAAATTCCCATAAACGGCATTGCTCCCATAATCTTTGTGCGGAAATTTGACCGCCGATTTGAGCATGCCTTTGGCCGGCCTGAGCAGTGTGTGTCCAGGTATAATGGCTTCCGCTTCCGGCAACTCTTCGGGAAATTCTGGTGCGTCTAGTATCTGGTTTTGTCTTCTCTGTTAACGTTCAAGTAATCGTTACTTATTTATAGCTTCTAATATTACAATTGCGAATATATTTATTAAGTTATCACGCCTTTAATTGAGCCGGTCTTCATGAAATTTAAGTACAAGTTGCCAAGGGTACAAGAAGAGCTCATACAAAAAAAAACTTAAACTTACTTTTTTTTTAAAGTACTGCTTCCCAAGGATAAGTGAAATTTACATTGGCGATCGAAGCTGAGCCCAAAATTTAGTATATGTATATTAGATATTCTGTTTATTCACAGGATTCAGTTAAAAATGAGCATTGTTGAATGTTATTCTAATAACTGAATTAAAAAAAAAATCTAAAATATGGTCACATATAACTTTATACAGGTACAATATATCCAACTTTTTTTTTTCTAAAGAATAAATAAACTTTGAATATTTTGTATATTTTCTCTATATTCCGTTGAAATAGACGATCAACTTAATGACTCCTTTATTAGTTATATATTTGTGTTAGTTAAATTGTACGAATTCCCAGCGACTAACAACGTGCCAAATAAAAGTTTGACACTGTTTGATAAATTAACATATTTTGTACGATTTCAAGTTAATTCGCGCAAACTTAGAAACATTTCGTGACTTCAACAGACAAAAGCCTTTCCCGACCAAATAATGAAACAAAGGAACTACCCACTCAGTCAAAGTTTTGCAACACTGAACTCTATTCGACTGCGTACAGTATTGGCCGTGGAAAAATGAATAATACAAGACAATAAAAATCACCATCATCTTCTTACCCTTATCCCACCTAAGTATATGTAGGGTCGGCACAACATGTTTTCCTTTTCCACTCTCGCCTATCAGATGGCATCTCAGTATTCACACCTTTTACACACATATCATTTACACACAATCCATCCATACTTTTTCGGTCTTCCTCTTGACAATAAAAATATAGCTTCTATATATTTTTTTTAAGAAAAAATCAGTATTATTCTGAACCAATGAGTTCAAAGTACATTTCGAAAGTAACTTTTGCAGAAAAATCTTATATTTATTGTAACAATAGTTGATGCTCGGTTTTTTCTTCTCGTTTAAATACTTCTATTATTTTATGAGAGCTATTTAGTTTAACGGGCTTAACTGTGTGCAACCCTTTGATCGATTTAAATTTTATTTCGTTTGATATAAATTCATATTCGATTTATATAAATGTTATTGTAATGTTGAATTGCTGAAAAGCTCTGTTTATGTACCACAGTATTGTCAAAGTCGTTTCACTTAAATTTTATTTGTGTGTATATATCTTTATTTCTAACTTTTACAACGATGTATTATTTTAGGAAAATAAATGGGGTAAAAAGTCTAAAATTATTGAAATACAATAATATATTTTAATACTAGAAATTTTAAGAGATTATTATTTTTTGTTTAAACATGCTAATCTCTTGAAGTTCGATTAGAAAAGTTATTAATCGATTTCATAGTCTATTATTGAGGAAGGCTTATATAATTCTTAGGTGTGGAATAGTTACCATATAAAGTGTACGTCAAGATATATTATTAAGCAAGAACGTAATATAAGTGTTGATAAGCCATTTGGTAATCTCACTGTTCGTTATTGGGAACCGAGGCAAGAAAATTAAAATGCGAATAAAACCACAAGATAGAGTATTTCGTTATTTACAAAGACTGTGTTTAGCAAACGTATATGATTATAAAGAATACGGTGACGAAGGCTTGGAAAGTGCACTACAAATTTATAATCGTATAGTATGGACATAATATTTCGCCGAGTATGTCGCTGACGTTAGCAATGCTTAATCTTTTTTTCTTCGATCGATTTTTAAAAACAAGGATCTTGATGTGGTTTTATTAAAGAAAAAAACATTTAATGAGTTTTACGTATTCACGTAAAAAATAATTTACGTATTATATAGTCACGAATGTTGTAAGCATGCAAAAAAAAAAATACCCTCGAAATAATGAAAACCTACTTTGAGTAATTCACGATGCTTGTATTTTTACTGTTACAGATTCCAAGTCGGTTATGAGTGGCTCACTTACAAGGAATCGGTTGCAAGCAATTTGGCTTGTTTGGGAAAAATGACAAATAGTTGTGCGGTAGTTTACCACGTCCCGCAGTGCACACCGCAGTCACTAGTGATTTGCCTACCCGATAAGAGGATTTAACTGTTCTACGGAAACATTCGCTTCGCTAGGAAATCTGTTTTAGAATATTTTGTAGTCAAATTTTATTACACTTTCAACTATTTCCAAAGAAATATTAACGACGACATATAGTCATACAAAGTTATTATAAAGAAGTAAAATTATTAACATGAAAAAAATATGAATACCACAGTAAAATGTGGAAAAAAATATTACTCATTTACGTAACGTAGGTTCATTCTTTTCCGAATGTACTCGCGGTCCTTGTACCTGTAACTTTGTGATCAATTATATATTTAGAAATGACTAGATTTTACCTGCAGCTTCGCTCGCGTTAGTATAAATTTTGAAAATAAAATAAACAGCTCTAATTACTGACTGATAATGTAAATATAAATAATGTAAATTGTTAGTTCTCTGGAGTTGATGAAATCGGTTAAATATTGAGTTTATTAATTGCAAATAGAAAATTAAATCTTTTCTTTTATAATATTACTAGCTGACCCGTCCACGCGTTGCTGTGGCTCAATTACATGTTGAATTATTAAAAATTAAAACGTGGCGCCATCTATGAGTTATTTGTAACAGTCGGTCTTAGAGTTTTCTGTTAACAAACTAATTTAAAGCGCCATCTGTTCGAGACTATTGAAACTTATAATTAAAAACAATAATCAACATTCATAATCATTGAATTTATAATTAAAAAATATTGAGGCTATTAATCGAAATATATATTATCCTATCTATCAAATTGGACCAAATTATACATAAACGACAACTTTCATGAAGATCGGTGAAGTAGTTTCGGAGTTCATCGTGAACAAACATTATGACACTGAATTACTATATATTTAGATATAGCTTATGAAACGTATGAACAGAGTGCTCTCAGATGATTGTTACCTTTACAAAGAGTTATCTATATAAGTAACCAGCTTTTACCCACGGCTTTGCCCGCGTTATTTAGATTTGACCTTTCGTCGAAAATAGTACAACCTCACTAGATGAGAGGTAGGTACCTTATGTTCATTTCGATACCCCTTACATTGTGTATCTGCAAAATCTCATGATAATTGGTTCAGTAGTTAAACCGTGAAAATTGTACAAAGACAGTCGAATTCACATTTATAATATTAGTTAGGATATCATCTGTCAATAAAAAAAAAGTGTGTGTGTACTTATGTGCACGCGTTAGAAGTTATACTTCATTGGCGTAACAAGATAAAAATCTTTTTAAAAATTTTATCTTTCGTCTTATTCTACGTTTGTAGAAAAAACGACACTAACAATAGAAAAAAGGTATTTAATACATTGAAAGTTTTAATACAAAGAAATACAAACAACAAATACAAAGAAACAAAATGTTGACTATTGCTAACTTCAGGGTGTCGGTTTTTCATGACGGTGTGCGCTCGCATCGTAATAATTTCAGGGTATCGGTTTTTCGTGACGGTGTACGCGCGCATCGTAATAACTTCAGGGTATCGGTTTACTTGACGGTGTGCGCGCGCATCGTAAAAATTTACTCCCATAATTTTTCCCTAACGCGCCAAAAGAAGTATAAATTCAAAAACTGAGAGAGTCTACAGTTTTTCGTTATTTCAAAATAATCTAATGAACGTTTGAAAAGTTATCATGTGAGTAAACGTGTACAAAGATAGTAATTCCTTCTCTACTGTGTCTTACAAACATTTCAGAATTATACAGCACTCAACTACTTTAACTTGATTATATCAAACGAACTACCAGGTTTGAGTCATTCTAAAAAAACAGACACGTTAAATTTACATTATTATTATATGTATAGATGTAAGTTTAAAAAATGGGCTCTATTTCGATGTCACAAACGAATACATGAATGCTATTATCCTGTCACGAAAACTAAATACGGGTATACGTTATCGTATTATCCTAACAGGTGCTTCTCAACTAAGTAAGGACAGGTCTAATTTTCTAGCTAAACAATGTTACGCGTGTATCTTACCAGGCGGGGGCAGGCACATAACGAGCTTAGCGAAAATCGATGAAAGCTAACTCCGGCCATTATACGGAAATGCCTAGTTCACGTTGGAAATTTTACGTTGACTTTGTCAGATTAAAACGGCATTCGACATTGTTATTATTTCATTTCGTAATGTCAGTACTCGTTGAGACAAATGTTTTTTGTTACATAACTTAGTCGGTTAGATAATTGTTGATGCAATGTTCATTTCACTTTACCGTGTAAAATCGACCCCTATACCGTCACGGAAAATGGTATGACGACGTGTTATACCGTCATGTTCTCTTTATGATTATTCTTTTTTTAAAATTAGGTCTACGAAACTGTATTTAATGTCACGATTTGAAATTATATATTCTGTAGATATACTTAACATTAAACACTGCTGGACGTAAACACAGCTTACATCGTTGGAATAGTTCGTAGGTAGAAAAATAACAAAAATTAAAATTTAACTCACAAAAATAAAATAAAGTAAGATACAAAACAAAAAAATCACCCAATAGCAGAATACTTAACAACTATTTAAAATAACTGTTATCGAGCAACACACATTTTTATATGGGTATAGCTGTTATTGTGACTTTTAGTAATAACTATACACAAAATTGGCAACATTTTTGCAACTGATCGATGACTAGTTCTACTAAACAGCTTATTTAATAATAACGGTGCTATTTCATTGACACGGACTATGTACCATTTATATGATGATAAGCCATGGTTCAGTAAATGATAATAAAGTCAAGCGTAGAAAAGGAAACTGAAGAACAGAACCAGAACACAATGATTGATAGTTGGCAGCAGATTTACAGTTTAATAGTGATTAATTGCAAATCCAAATCAGCGGTAGAATGCCCTATAACCATCCTATGGAGTTTTTGGCGGGGTTTTGGTCTGTCATGTTGTGGATTTTAAATTTTATTCATAATCTTGTGTTACTTGACTCTATATTGTGTAAAATTGGTGGTGTTTTATGTAATATATTTTGTTTATTATGCATAAGTGAAGTGCATGGCAAATAATACCACGGACCATGAATTCTGAGATTCCACAAAAACTCCATGGAAAGTTCTAACAAGATGGCCACCATCTTGTTAGTTCATTGTAACTATATCAAGAAACTTGTAATATCGATACTCACTTGAAAATGACAGTAATAGTCTACTAGAAGACTGGTTGCCAAAAATAAAATAGAAGAATAAATTGTAATACTATTAACTACTCGACAATGGCAGTAATAATCTAAGAGATTAGTTGCCAAAAATAAAGATAAAAAAAACCATCCTCAAGGCTCCATGTTCAAGGCTGAGTCCTCTGTAAGTCCTTAATTAATTGTATAGGTTATAAACAAATATTTCATAAATCAAAAACATACGTAATTTGCTTTCACCAGTTGAAATGAGATTGCAATAAGTCAATTTATATGTATCCATAGCATTAACATTGCGGAAAGTCAACAGTACTACGAGGTGTTAGGGAAGGTACATCTTACAAAACTTTTCTAACTATATAGTGGATAATTCGAAAGTATGGTCCGCGTCAAAATTTTAGACCGCTCTAAAATAGTTGCTCAGAACAGAAACATTTAGGTATCAAAGTACGAGTATCAGTAGTATTGTACGTAATATCGAGTTAACCTAAAAATTTATAAACACCAATGTTAAATTCCTATAATAATATTTTGAATTTGTTTTGTATTAACCTCATGACTGCACTATGCGCGAGGCAGAACTTAAAGGTATATGCAGAGCGGCCAGAGTTCGACGCCGACTAACACACAAATAAACTCAACAGAACAAGTGTATTTATACCGAGACATACGGCTAAAGAGAACGATCAATAGAATAAGGCGCACGACTATATATAAATTTATTGTCACACAAGAATAAATTGTTTTCGAAGAAGTTTTGTCACGTACAAAGTTAGAGGCTTTCCATCATAGCTAACTACCCCATAAACGATAATAGCTTCTGGACGTATTCGTGACGTGTATAGGTACGACGTATACCATATAATGACAAATCTAATCTATAAATATAATAAAAGGCTAACGGGACGAAATCTGTATATTAAATATTTTAAAGAAAAAATACTTTGCTAGGCCTTAGAATCAATGACAGAACACATTTGGTTATAACGTTTCTCAAATATATATATGCGATATACAACGATATGCTTTAGTACCACGCTGCGTCTCGAAGAACAAAATCGTTCACAAAAGGGGAGGCCAATTAAATCGTCGATGTCAAATTTTAATAGATATTAAAATACCATGATTTTATTAATCCCTGTGTTTATCATTGAAATTTCACGCGGACGTGGTCGTGGGCGCAGCTAGTTTAAAATAAAATAACGAGTCGAAAATAACGATTGCTAGTTATTTAAATGAAATCATTGGCAGCTGAGAGTAATTAAAAAAAACTACTTACAACTTTATTGCACTGCACGAATATTAGTCATGTCTGTGAACGAAACTCGGGAATAAATTTATGAAATGTATGTTGTGCTATCAAAGGGAACTAGTATATACTAATAACAAAATAATATGTTGAGGCTTTGCTTACCTTGTTGTTAACTGGACTACCGAATACAAAGTATAGACTCACTGTTATTATATTTTCTTATATATAGGCGTGTGTGTAATCCAATATATAAAATATTGTGTAAATTTCTAGTTGTTTGTATCTAACGGTTGAGATTGAATTGATATTATGCATATATTCGAGTATCAACGCACACCAATTTTAATGACGTCAAACGTTGGAAAAATTGATGTGTTACAACGCCATCTTGTAGCGAATAGTAAAAGGAATAACCTTTTTCCGGAGAGACGTTTACTCAATCTTTATGTACATATTCTCTATATTTGTGTATCTACGCACACCAATTTTAATAACGATCGATCAACGTTGCTAAAGTTGATTTGTTACAACGCCACCTAGTAGCGTATAGCAAAAGGAACTTACTTCTTTACGAAGAAACATTTACTCAACTATCGTGGTGATTGGTAAAACAGTGTTGGGTTTTTTTAACCTTATATCAATTTATATATACATGAATTCTCGTTATGCAGGAACTTGGTTATTGCTTGATCAATTATTTTTATTATCCCATAATTTATCATTACTAAGTCCTTTTTTAATTTACGTGGGGAAATGCCTTATAGGTACACCACCCCCCGGGTAGCTGGGGGAGGGAGGGGGGGAGTATTGACTTCTTCTTACCTGTATTAAGCTAATGATTCGATTTATTTGCATGGGTTCATCATTCGTTTGCATCCCAAAAGCGTTCTGTAAAAACAGATGTAACAAACTTCAGGATATCATTAAAAATACATTCACACACCTGATTAATACTTCGTCATGGTAGAAATGCTATTAGGTATTAAAAAGTGATGGAACGTTTTAGATATAGAATATATTATCTAAATTACTCTTTACTAGACTACAATTCTCGTCAAATTTTTTGACCTCTCTAAATATAGCCATAAGTTCGGGCTTCCACGTGATATAGTCATCTTTACATAGTATAAACTGAAGTCAATTCCCCTGTCTGTTCCCTTAGATTTTTTAGACTATTCAACGGATTTTAATATAGCAATAGATTGAGTGATTCCAGAGAAAGCTAAGAGCTTTGATTTATCCTTAAGATGTCTCCATATTATATATATAATATAATGTGTATTTATACTTAAATTTTTGTTTTGCGCAACTGTATTCAGAGCGACCAAATAGTTTGGCAAAGACTGTACGTTGGAATGAGTAGTACCGTTAATTACTACATGTTGTAGAATTTGCACCCTCTATAACGCCATTCTCAGCATTTTTATTCTAATCTCTACGTCTAGAGACACGTATAATGTGAGTCCATTAACTAAATTAAGTAAGTATGAATAGCTAGCTTAGTTTAGCTTAGATAGATTCGCGAAGATGCATCCAAAGCAACAAGCGTTTGGCCGCTCTGGCACCCTGCCAAGCGAAGAAGTGCCTTAAGCGCTCGCCTTAGTCCGGTGAAGGTGTGAAAGCCCGTCAGGCCAATAGCGTAGTCAGTTCGAAAAGAAGTAAACTAAATTTAGCCCCAGACACTCTCTGTTAAATTAACTGTTTCTTTCTTTACTATTGTCACTAAAATTCAAATGTTATATTGGACATAATATAAATTGATTATTAATTTACAGTAGTTTCCTGATTAATCTTGCATTCGATGAAAATCTAATTTGTCTTATCAAGTGTTTAATAGATCTGACTTAATTATAGGTAAATTGTGTACATGAGGAATATATATAATTCCGAAAGAGATAGTGTCATAAAATTATTAGTAATACTTTTAAGGACCGCAAAATATTCTCATATTACTATAGAATAAAATAACTAATCGAAAAGAATTATTACATAAAAACACAACTATTATAATTTGTAAAATAAATAATGTTAATAATGATTTACAAAATTCCAATAGTGCATTCGATCTTATTGATTTCATTACATAAGACACAACAAGAACAGTGTATAATTATTTTGTAGACGTAACTAAATAATAAAATGTAATTCATGAGACTTACGTAGCAAACTAAGAATATAAAGAATAATTTCATTTTCGTTTCAACGATACAGTTACATTTATTCTAGCAGAAGTTAATGTAAAATTAAATCAGTTTTAAAAAAATTGGTTTCACTTCACTCGTATCTCATGTAAAAACACAATTTGAATTCAAACCGTGAAATGGAATAGCTTGATGCGTGAGAAACTTAACTGTGTTTATGTGATAATATTTGAATTCGTATTTCTGTTCGGAGTTCTTTTCAATTACGAATGAACAACTTGATGGATCAATTTTAGTACTGTCTGTAAAGAAAAAGAATCAAATGAAAACATTTGAAATTGAAAGTTATAATGAATAAATCATATTTTTTAAATTATAAGAGAACTTAACAATCCCAACATAGTAGCTAGAAATAGTTACTGGAGAAGACAAATTGCAGTGGTAAATTATAACATTTACCTGGGGAAATAATATTACCACACTTATTTCTTTCATAAGGCAGCAGTGATTCCATCATTGTATTCTAGATCAAACGATTTACTTAGTATCAGATAGTAGCGGTATTTCAAATCCGTTCCTAGGAGTGGTAATCTATTTATCGAATGACCCCGTCTAAAACTGCGTTCCTATTTTAGGTTGATTGTATCGCTATAGGGAATAGATTTACAGTATTGCTGCTTGTTTTTCCATACAATGGAAACAAAAGAATATGGATTTGATAAGGTTGAAATTTGCAGGTTAATTGGTCAATTGTCAAGAACTATACAGAAGTATTTTTGCATGTTTGCTAAATTAGTTCAACAAGTTACCTCAAAAATGTTGTGAGAAAACTGATTTGCAGAAATAATGTCCTTACCTATTTGTCTATCCAGATATATATATATATAGATAGATAGATAGACAAATACATATATACAGATAAAATGAAAATACAGTTCATTTGAGGCTCGATCACGACAAAACTACACATGTATTGGCATAGGACTATGGTCATTCAAAGCGATTTTTTTTTGTAAATGCTTTCAGGCAATTTTTCTAGTTTTATTTCCAGTTCTATTTCTTGAGTTCCATTGACCCTTTCTAATTTAAAAGCTTAGTTAATGCTCAACGAAGCTGGCGTATGTGAGTCAGTACTGTATGAAATAAAATAAATTTAAATTTGTTTTCAATACTTCCAATTATTAAATATAACTTTTTTTATGTATCCTTTCGTACATTAATTAACTTATTAATTTTATGCGTTTTAATAAGCTAAAATAATGGTTCATCAAAAGTCCATTTACATCATTTCCGAGATAATCCTATTTTACTACCATTAGACAATTAACTTATCCATAGTATAGATTAATTTAAATATATGCCTAAGTTTCACTGAGCTTATTATAGAAATGGAGATAAAAAATATACGTGATTCTTGGACCCAAGTTATAAATGCATTTAAATATTATAAAGGCAAATTAAATTGTACCTTATTAATCAGAGGATATGGTAATAAATTGTTTATATGTAAGCAACGTCTGAATTTTATACTTGTGTACTCTCATGGATATATTCGTGTCTTATCTGCATCGTTGGGGCGACTTTATACAGCGCAATCCAAAGTCTCTAGTGGCTCGCACCACTTGGCCTTTTCAGGCCGTGAAGGTATATTGTAACTTTCCTTATTTCATACTATGAATGAGTCTATTTTGAGATATGTTGAATGTATTTATTCAGTGTATATCTTTCAAAAAAATTGTAATTTTGAATAGGTATAATAGGTTTCCAAAATAATATAATAGTAATACTAAATTAAATGTACTTTTTACAATATTTATAAACAATGTCTTTCATAATAATAAATTAATTTTAAATATATAATCTATACATATAATAAAAGGCTAACGGGACGAAATCTGTACATTAAATATTTTAAAGAAAAAATACTCTGGGAGGGCTTACAATCAACGACAGAAGACAATGCTATAGTTTTTTAAATTTTTGTCTGTCTGTCTATCTGTCTGTCTGTCTGTCTGTCGTTTGTACAGGATTCACGCAAAAACTACTGGACCGATTTTGACGAAATTTGGTATGGTGGTAGCTTATACACCGGTATAACATTTAGGCTATGTTTTACATATATATCACATTTGTATGTCTGTTTATTTTACTTTTAAGAAAACATAAAAGAGAAGAAATCTACACAAAAACTACTAGACAGATTTTCACGAAATTTTGTAAGGTAGTAGTTTATACATCGATATAACATACTAGCTTCTGCCCTCGACTTCGTCCGCGTGTAATAGTTACTTTTGGCCCCCGAACCCGAGAAAAACCTCTGTTTTGGATCATTCTTCATTGATGCTCCACCCCCATTGGTCTTAGCTTGATGCTACATAGTATATAGCCTACCTCGATAAATGAGCTATCTAACACTCTTCAAATCGGGGCAGTAATTTCTGAGATAAGAGCGTTCAAGCAAACAAACTCTTCAGCTTACTGTAACAAGACCAAATCTGTAAATTAAATATTTTTTGAAAATTATAATCGGGGTAGACTTTGTTTACGTTGTAGAAGCCAAAAATAATTAATTTAGAAGTTTTGTCGATCTGTCTGTTTCTGTATACACGTATCACTCAGAAATACTGAACCAATCTTGACACAGTGATAACTTATGTTATAATGTAACATCTAGGATACTTTTTGTCCCATAAAACACAAGGGGTTCTCAAAGATAACCGATAAAAGTCAAAAATTTGTAGTCAATGAAATTCTTGACGGATTTTGGTAAAGTTTTCTTTGTGCTATAGCAATATATTTTTTTAATATTGCAAATATATATATTTTCAATAATTAATTACAGGAAATGTAACTGATCTCGGCAAAAAAATCTATAATATAGCGAGCGCTGCTTGAAGAGTTTCGATTAAAATAATAAAATCTATAGCAAAAATATTCATTACTTTTACGAAAAAATCTACGACACCATAT
Organism: Antheraea yamamai; assembly: GCA_036509395.1. Lineage (NCBI taxonomy): Eukaryota > Metazoa > Arthropoda > Insecta > Lepidoptera > Saturniidae > Antheraea > Antheraea yamamai. The sequence goes on from AP028438.1 coordinate 18,041,530, forward strand.
ATCTAAGTTTAATATCTCAGGTAAAAAGATGGTTTATATGTCAAAAGCAAAATAAATTTGAAGAGATTACGTGTGGATGCAGATTTTACGTATACTTTACAATTTCTTATGGATCAAACAACTAAATCAAAATAGAAATTTAATGTAGAAAATGTTAATTGATGAAGTTAGTCAGAAGATAATGTGAAATATAAACTATAAGCCTGCAAAATTATTGCCCTGACGCTGCCGCTGGATCTACGCGAATTGTGAATGGGTACGGAGATGAGTGGCGCAGGAGTAACTCAAAGGGTATCGGGAAGACATTTATCGCCAATATATGTAGGTTATATTTTATCTTAATTGGACCCAGTAGGTGATGCTGCGAACGGGTTCTTGGCGTATTTTAAAAGAGTTCTCACATATCAACAGGGTATGTTTGAGTGAGTCTCTGGGTTGTTTGGATTCACAATTGGAAACGGTAGGTATAGCTGCAATTGGGGATTATGTTTTTTTTTTAATGCCTTTAAAATACAATTGAAACCGGTAACAACCGATTTGCTGCAAACGAAGTTGCACGGGTCAGCTAGTACATTATATATCAAAAGGGAAAAATTTAGAAATTTATCTACTGTTCTGTACTAAATATTGAAGATAAAAAAGAAACGATACTAAATATGGAAATACTAATTGCCGAAAACTCTTAATAGTTTGTAAGTCATTTTGCTGTTCCAACGTCCTTATAATTGGTACAAACATTAATAACTTAATTACCAACCTCAGTAAAATCAATGCGGTCAGTGAATGATTGAATAAGTAACATATCCATCAAGTATTGCTTAAACAATTAATTACTAACTTAGTGTATAAATGGATTTATGTTTTATAGCAAAACGTTACTTTTATTCCCACGGAAACATTTTAATTACTATTGTGAAATGCTAATATTTTGTTATAATTATATAAAATATATCATAACAATTAGTCACCTTTTTTTTAAACTATATAAATAAATATGCTTACAAAAAGATACTTAAAATAATTATAATCTTTGTAATATTCTAGGAATGTAAATGATGTCTTTGGTAACATTAAAATTACTTTGGAGTTCTTAATTGATAGGCGGTTTCACTTTCTTACTAAAAGTACCCATCACATTTCCAGGAGGTGAGTAATATGCGACAACATAGATTTGGCCTTCCCTTGATCTCGCTACGCCTACTCCAATTTCTTTCGTATCCTCCCAAACGACTTGTGAAAAATGTCCAGAATCAAGATTTGAAGGTTCACTACCAAATTTATGGTTATTGATTTCACTGTACCATTTGTCTACTGGTTCTCTACCAGTCACGGTGAACGTTGGATCGGAAGACCAAGCATAAAATATGTTCTCTCCGTAGTCGTTTTGATCCCTGTGTTCGATGTCTCCTTTCTTAGCTAGTGTCTTAGCCCACTCTTCAGCGTATCTACAGATCTTCTTGTTAAGTTCAAGAAGTGGAACGCCATGATTCCGTCTATATTCGTTGTGGGCTGCTAAAAAATCTTCTTCGAATTTCTCTGTAGAAAATGAAGTAGATTTAAATTTACTAACTAATCCTGAAGCAATTTCACCGAAATTTTTGCTACTTCGTGTGCTTGGTGAGGGTGGACCCGAGCTATTGTATGATCCTCTGGGCGAAATTCTACTAGGAGATGGTGGTGCTAAGCTATAGTTCGATTCTCGTGAAGAATTAGTATAACTTGTTCTAAATTGCATAGCGCCTGGTGGTAGAACATTTTTAACAAACTGACCGCTGTAATTACCGGGAGGGTAGTAATTGGCTACCACGTAAAGTTTACCAGACTTGCTTTTAGCACTGCCGATTCCTAATTCTTTGGTATTCTTCCAGACAATTTGAGTGAAGTGTCCGCAGTTTAAAACTTCAGGTTCCTTGCCAAATGAGAATTCATTGATTTCGCTATACCATTTCTCAACACAGTCCCTAGCTTTTATTTTTGTATTTGGATCTGCTGACCATCCACAATATACATTTTCTCCATAATTTTGATTTAAACTATATGCTAAAGCATCTCTTTTTGCCAATTCGTCAGCCCATTTTTGGCATACCTTGTTTAAATCTTTATTTATAACTAATGGTGGTACTCCATGATCTCGTCTGTATTCGTTATGAACTTCTAAAGCCTCGTTTTCGAAGTCACTGCTTTTCGACCCGAATAATTTGCTCTGTAAAAATATAAAGGAACGATTATAAAGAAATGTACAACTTTTGTATCACTAAGAATGTACCTAGAATGCAAATAAATATTTTTTATTCTCCTACGTTAATTTTCAATATGGCTGCTGATTTGTATCTAGTTTTATTATACAGCAACTTCGTGTTTTATATCGTTGCTCTCATTTATATTTACAAACTGATACGCTATAATTACGTATGTTCGTAATTGATTTTATTAAATTAATATATTATTTTGATAATATATATAAACACATTTACATAATTACTTCCTAGAGAGCCAAACCTAAAAATGTGTAACAAATTTTTAACTCCTCTATTTAAACTGCTGGCTCTTTATCAGGCGTGATTTCCGTCAGTATGTGAATCATTATGAATTCAGGGCCGTCACGGTCATAATGTTTAATCGTTTGTTTGATTTCCTCTAAACTAGTCATTCATAAACCAATACCTATTCCATATAACGTGTTATTCATTGCTATATTCATAACCTTTTTGCACTTTCTCCCTGGATTACCTACTTATGTGTGTCTATCCGGTTCTTAAGTAGAAAATTGGTATCGTCAATTGACTGAATTGGACGTACGCTGTGAACTTTGAGTAAAATGTAAATGTTTATTGATATTCCACTCTTACAACACACATAACGCAGATCAGATTATGGCATTGACCGGTTACACTATAAAGTCTGCAAGTTTGATGTACAACATTAATCATGCCTGTCGCGGCCTTAAGCGTTTATTTATTTACTTTTCTGTTCATAAATTATAATGCGGCTATAAAATAATTTACATAATTTATATTTAGATAAATAAATTCGAGCGTCTGTCTGTAACGAGGCCATTTTACTAAGTGTATATTAAAGTATCATTACATAGTATAAAACAAAGTCCCCTACCACGTCTGTCTGTTCGCGATAAACTCAAAACCTTCCGAACGGATTGTCATGCGGTTTTCACCGGTGGATAGAGTGATTGATGAGGAACGTTTTAGTATATAATTTGTCAAGGATTTTTTCATAATCAGGGCGGGACAACGTCTGCCGGGCCCGCTAGTATAATCTATACTAATATTTTAAAGCTGGAGGGTTTGTTTGTTTAGTTGAACGCGCTAATCTCAGTAACTACTGATCTGATTGGAAAAAATCTTTCAGTGTTAGATAGCTCATTTGTCGCGGGAGGTTATAAGCTATATATCATCATGCTAAAACCAATAAAAGCGAACCACTAATGAAGAATGTTTCTAAATCGGTTTTTTTTCCTTTTTGAGAGCTTCCGCTGCGTGTTAGCGTTAGCCCGAAGTAACTATTCGACGCGGACGTAGTTGCGGGCGGAAGCTAGTACTAGCTACACATTTACTAAAAAAAGGAATTTGTAAATTGTTTGTCCGTATGACTGTCTGTCTATATATTCCGGTTAATCTCCGAAACGGTTGGTATATTAGAATAGAAAATAGGGTAATAGTCTAAATAAATAGTGTCCAGAATCGCGCGCGCCTCATGTGCATATTTACACCAACAAAAACTATTTCCTGGTCTACGAACACTTATATACACATGTATAATTATAATTGGAATGTTTGTTATTTATCCGGGTAACTCTCAAAAATTATGAGACATCAGGAGATAGAAAAAAAGTGAAAATTGTGTGTTTTTATGAAACCATGATGCGAGTGAACCTATTTTTAGATCGTAAGCATTTAACTGAAAATTTTCGGAAAATTATTCGATTTAGGGTATTCAAATCGTGTTTCTAATCTTAATTTAATAATTAGAAAATGGGAAATCAACAGTAGACAATATATCCAGGTATACATTTTATTTTCAATCTGCGTACTAGGGTCCGGAATGCATAATAAACAAAACCATTCAGATGATAGACGCATATTAAAAACTGAGCACAATATTTATTTAAATTATTGAATCATTTTGAATTCAGCCATGCCGCCATATTAGTCGGGCCAGCGTCTTTCACTTTACGCCTACTCCGCGGCCGGTTGTAATGCGACATGGGATTTATTGACGAAAAAATTTGAGGTGATGAAAAAAAGTTTCAAATTAATATTTTCAGAGTATATAAATAGGTTATATTTCATTACGCTTCTACTCAGGACCTAAGCAGTAATTATAAAAAATTTAAGGGATAATTTAAAGCCGCTAAAAACTGATAGGTATGTATAACAACATTAAAAATAAACAACAGCCCTTAACACGCAGTTCCCATAGAACACAGATAAATATGACTCCTGGGTGTTGCAAACATTCATATGTTGACGTGACCGCTTACCATCAGGCGGACCCCATGCTTGTTTGCCATCATATTGTTATATTAAAAAAAAACTATATTCAACAAAATGAAGATATGGACACTAATTACTTATTTTGTAGGTGGTAGAGCCACGCTGAAGCTATTACTGGTTTCAGCATGAATGGGTGCTTGCGTTGTTGCGTTTCGTTCAGTCAGTGAGAGCGCCGGAGGAACCACCTCTCCCCTTCCCCCAACATCCTCTCCCCCTCCCTCATAACACAGGCTGGCAACGCAATATATCAAAAAAAAATTTTTTGCTCGCGACTTTGCTCGTATAATTTATTTATTTTTGGAAATGAAATACAGTTCATGTTACTCGCTAATAATGTAGTTTTCGAAAGGTAAAGGATTTTTTTAAAACGATTATGTATTTTTGGAAATCTATTCTAAAAATAGTACAGATTACTAAAATATAGCATGTGTTGTTATTGTACAAATTCAAACAGAATGATTTAGGCTCGCGTTATAAAATTGATTTCAAAACTAGGTGATATTCGCGCGTCTTTTTCGGCGTCGATTATTATCTTAATACATTCTATGTACAGAGGAAAAAACGCAATCATTATATCACCTGTCCTATTTCTCACCAGCAACAAAACATACATCGTTGAACGCGTAGTATTTATAAAAAAACGCAGTTCCTTAAAACGTTATAAATTAAGACTAGAAGAATTGATCAGAATATATCCAACAGTTTTTGAACGATGCACGCACATCAATTACAGACCTATATCATTTTATATATACTGGCGGTCGTCGAGTGCTCGAAAATTGAACCATAAAAAGGAGTACAAAGATTTTCTTCACGTCTTATCTGTACTGTACAATTATACGTAAAAGTAAGGAATATAAAGTATTACGAATAAATACTAATGATATTATAACTAGACAGCTGTAGATACGACAGGCTTTGACAGCGCCTTGTTAAAACTTGGCTAGCTAGCTTATTTTGGCGGCTGTCCCATCAATCCGTCCGTATCTAAGCAACATATAACTATTTCTTTTTCACCACCGATATTGAGAATATGCCATCTTACTTCCACACTTTATCTAAGTGTATCGTTACAATATTACTTTACGTATGTGTGCGTTATTGTGCCATTTGTTTTATCAATATATCATGTAGGTAACACCTTTTTAGTTATAATAAAAGCTTCTACTACTCGTTTGTATCGAAGAAAATTATTTCTATTATTAAGTATAGGATAAGTTAGTAAAAAAAGGGGATGTAATTATATGAATAAAATATATTATTATCATTTTTGAAGTGAAACTTCTTATGGCAGGGTAGGGAAAATTTTAAGTCACGCGTTAAACGTAAGGTAGATATGTATTTGTGTATGTGTAAGTATGTATACGCGTCTATCTGGGTCTAGTAGTATACAAAAGTGAGTAAATGTATACTTAAGTATTCATACTACGGGACTTCGTATAGTGTACAGCTTATGAGCATTCTCATATGTATATAATTTAATACATATAAGCCAAAGAAGTTTCACGTCCTCCGTGTGTACACAATGAGACACGTTCTGTTTTTTTTGAAGAGAAAAATTCTTTAGGCGCGTTGAGCGGTATTTTTAGCAGGAGATAAATTTATAATTTCGCGTCATGACATGCTAGTTAGCATGATCAGCCGCATTGCACTTGTGCGGCTTGTGTCAGACGAGCGACGCGTAGTATAGGGGCCTGTGTACATGTAATATTGATATTTTGCAACTCATCATACGTTTGATTGGTAAATAGACTTTATAAAAATGTGTATATATATTGCTCCGAATGCCAAGAGATATAAATATAAATATTGTCATTCAACACATTTCTTTCATTGTTGTCAGTTTCACTTCTTTCGGCAGTCCTTAAGACTGCCTCGACTATATTTTATTTTATTCCTTACACTAAAAAAGAAAATCGGGAGAGAAACAAAGGATGAAGATATACTTAACTGTTTTCTCTGCCTATTTGTTCTGATTATTAAATCTTTCTTTAAAATGCCAAATCCAAACTCTCAAAATTTGTAACGGTTCGCTGATTAGGAATAAAAATAACATTTTCACTTCATGACAAGTACAATTTAGATTATTAAGATCATAAAGTGCTTAATTGGTTGTGACACGAGAGATGACGTGTTCCGTGCAATTTTTTATGTCATTGACAATAACGTTAAGAACCCGGCAGAAGGTACATGGTTTAGCTCATCCTTTTTATTCCCGTGGGAAACACAAATTATCAAGCGAAATAAAACATATTCTCTTTATTAATGTCAGGACTAGGCTTGTTGCATACTTAACGTTTACTTTTTTATTATTACGAGCTTTTACATATTTCGCTTGCAATGTTTGTTAGTTAATTTAGGTATCAAATCTTACAAGCTGAATTGAAACCGGTTACTTCAGACTTATGACTTTACAATTTTACATGATTAAATCCTGATGATTATATACGAAAATGAAATAAAAACAAAATTACGAATTTCAAAATGGCCGCCATACTACTAATTGAAAAGGCCGAATAAGCATTTTAGCTTTAAAAACTTGCTTTAAGAGACATTTTAATGTTTATTTATTTATAAGTTATAAATGTAACTTAGTTTTTAACTAAGTAGGAGAGAAAAAATTGACTAATAAAGAAGTTTATAGTTTTTTTTTATAATATCCTGTTATTTTCTGTTTATGTAGAGTGTAGACGATATTTAATTCAATAAATATTGCCTTAGTCATTTGTAGAAATTTGACCACAAACATGTAAACAAGGAGACATACGATTTTTTTAAATATTATTGTCATATCACGTATGTACACTGTTAATATTCGTTTAATGCATTACTGTCATAACGTCTTATCTTAATTCAAGTAAAGAGTAATTAAGAATCTCCTCATTTCAATAATACTTATGATAGAGTATTCTGTAATTACATATACAGTGGAAAATAGTCAAATAGATATTTTACACGACCTTCAAATTCTGTAATTTCTTTACGCTTTTAGGAATATAATACACGAGAAGCGAGCCGAAGGTTTATGCATTCGTCGATAGAAACGCAATTAACTCTTAAAACAGTTGTTATTTGAGGTGTTACAGCCGCGGGTGGGCCTTGGCCTGGTTCAGTATATTCCTCTAGACCAGTTCCCGGACTTTTTTTCTCATAGACCACTTTCAAAATTTAGCTGGTTCCGGTGGACCCCTGCAGTTACATTTCTACCATATTCGCTTTGCAAGTCTCCACACGTTGCACTGAATAACTGAATATGCAAGTTTTTACAAGTACAGTCGATGAGTTTCTTAAAATATTTTGTGCCTACGTTGATAGATGAAGACAAGACAAATACAAATCTTGAATTCCCATTTTTTTGGCACTCCAACGTCGACCCGCTTCGAGTCTCCTGTAGACCCCTGGAGGTGCCTTTGGAAACTAAGGCTTTAGACCAATCTATTCTGCTTCCACTCTCCAGTCTCTAACTAAGGTTACAAATTAGAAAGCTTCTGAAGTTAATTTTGACGCAAAAACTACCTAAAGAATTTTGATTAATCTTTACGGTAATATAGCCTATGCTGAATTATAATATTCGGGTTATAATTTATAAAGATTATTGTTGAAATTGTCCAAAATATAATGACAAATATAAAGTTGGAAAGAAATCCTGCTATCAGAGAACATTTCGACATGCGCTAGATAAAGTGTTAGTACACGAAAATAATATATGGCATCATCATTTAGAAAGATGTATAAGTAGAAGAAGTTGCGGGCACCTGCTAGATTTAGATAATCGCTAAAGGTATACATACTTGTACCCGCTTTGAACACAAGATACGCGAGTGTGTTGCATGGACCCTCCGTGCATCCGTGCATAACGTAATGACTTTATTTTTTCTCAACACTCTGTTTCGCTCCCCATTTAATGTTAATGCTGCGGACTATATACTATTTTTTTTTAACTTTATTTTTGGCAACCAATCTTTTAGATTATTACTGCCATTGTCGAGTAGTTAATAGTATTACAGGTTCTTCTTCCATTCCATTTTTGGCCACCAGTCTTCTAGTAGACTATTACTGCCATTGTCAAGTGAGTATCGATATTACAAGTTCCTTGATATAATTTTAATGAACTAACAAAATGGTGGCCATCTTGTTAGAACCTTCCGTGGAATTTTTGTGGCATCTCAGAATTCATGGTCTGTGGCATTATTTTCCATTCACTTCACTTATGCACAATAAACAAACTATATTATATAAAACAACCACCAATTTTACACAATATAGAGTCAAGTAACACAAGGTTATGAATAAAAAATAAAATCCACTACATGACAGACCAAGATCCCGCCAAAAACTCCTATATACTAAATTGTTTATATAGGAGTTCACCCTAAAAAGAGTTTGTATATTGATGTAGTATTTATTGAGTTATAAGCACACTTAGAATAGATACACAGAAAGAGGTTGCATTTAATATTATTTTTTATTGTTTATTTGTAACCCTTTATTTATTAGTCTCTTTTAGTAATACTTCACGATTTTTAAATCTATAATAGTTGTGCACTTTTTAGCCTAGAAACCTAAACAATAATAAAACTTTAAAAAAACTAATGAATTATGGTTGAATTTCAGTCACAAGACTACAAGCCAATTTATTTAATAACTTGTGCAAATGCGATTATCATTACTTCAATGTTAATAATTTATCAAATAACCTAATATAAAAAAAACATGTATTTACAATTAACAAAATATCGGTAGAACATAACTTTATAATTATTAGCCTTTGATAAGAGCAACGGAAGTACGCTATCTAAATAATATGATTAAAATGACAGTGGATTTATTTAGTTATTATGTATTCATAATAGAATATTTTTAAATATATTTCAAACGATAACAGCGAAACAAATTACAGATAAATATCACAGTATTTTTCTTTATAAACCGAGTTCAAATAATAAAGCAGAATTTTGATCGAACAACTAAAATCGTGAATTATAACAGTAGTAACATTTTGCATGAAACAATAAAGGTAAAACAATTACTCGGATGTAGCAGAGAAATAAATAAAAAAGTAGAAAAGTAAATACCATCGTTTCTCACGACACTGTCACTCAATCCAACAACACGAAAGTCGAGATATGACATGCGCGTCAACACGTACAAGATCCTGTCCAATTTATGTGTCCCAGTTTATCCTTCCTATCGCGTGTACGAATGTGACTGCAGTGTAACGTTATCGCGATAACAGCACTGATACTAGTGTAACTCGATCAATATCACGTTCTGTTGTGATATTTTCCTCACTTTGTAATTATTAATTGTGAATTCGGTGAAGAAATAATCGCGAATTGCATGCCGATAATTGTTTTGCCACTGCCGCATTGGTTTATTTTTTATCGGTCGTAATCGGCAGTCTACAGACGAAATTGATTTAATTACGTTCGTGATTCAGATGACATTATGCGTTGTTACCTTGTCTTAAAGGTATGAAAAATGCTATTAAATTTTTATTAATCACATATAATTACACATTCTTTCTGAGCAATATAATACTTAACACAAAATAAATATAGACATAACTATATTCACCTTTCTACGAACATGTTGATGATAACAACTGACTTTAATGTTACTTAATTATGGTAGACCATATTAAAGTAACTTGTATAATTAACCTCATGTTGTAAATGTAAATTTTGTTTCATAATTTACAAACAAACAGTAAATTATGGAAAATATGAAATATTTTCATAATGATGTTTAGATTGGCGAATTATTTTGACGTGTTCGAATAAGTTCATGAATATCAGGAGTGACGATAAAGTAATTTTTTTCTGAAACTTATTCTTGCTCAAAATATATATCATAGTTGAGTAACCATATCTTATACTGATATAAGCATTTTTTATAAATCTCTGTAAAAAAAATTATATATATTTTAGTGGGTAAAAATTAATAAATGATGCATTTGAGGGTTAAGCGAACGTTTATTGTAATAATTATTGAAGAACTTTTTTTGATATGATGCCCATATCGTCGTTTCAAATTCGTATCACCCGCCACTGGCTGCTGGCTCATTCAAATAGTCTCAGAAAACTTTTATTACATAAACGGCTATCTTTTTCTTAAAAAACAAATCTCAATGCTTTATTTTTGATTACGTCATATTTATCTCCTATTGTAAACTATTCTTTTATGCATATTACATATACAAAATAATTTCGATTTTCGAGTACCGTATGAGCTTACAATTTTTTTATACGTAAAAGATCTTTGCTGAAAATGAAGATGATATATACTTATTGTATACGATAATATGAGATTGTATATGAGATGAGATGTGAAGTATATGAGAATAAGTATATGATAATAAGTATATAAGTGATGATGATATAGTGATGATAATAAATATACATATATATAATATACATCGAAATATATAATCCAATTACTTATAATGTTAATATATATCATGTGACTAATTAACCAGTTAAAAGCGGTGATTCGTTTCAAATTGTAGTTATCTATTTCACTGCATAGATTTTGTAATTAGAAAACAGTATGAACGTGATATAGGAACAAATAGTACGGGCTCGGATTAACCGATAAATTTGTGTTGAAGAAAACGGTGATAATATTTTATTTTTTATCGATTTATTATTCGATAACAGAATTCTATGTGTTAATGACGAGGTCGTGGTTCTGACGTCAAAAGGCTTCAGTACCCATTCTTAAGAGATTTAAAGCAAAGAAAATATTTTCTCGCGGAAAATCATTTTATTATACCAAACACACTTTGAATCGTTGGATGTTTAAACAATTTCAGCCTCAAATGGATTTACTTTTGTATCAATTTATATGCAAACCAATCATATTCTTACTAATATCATAAATTGCGAATGTGAGTTTGTTTGTTACGGCTTTCAAGCATAAACTACGTAACGGATTAAAATGAAATTTTGCATACACGTTGTCAGGAATATAATAAGGGATATATGGTACATTTGTTTCACAATAAATGGTCCGAAGGGATAAGTTAAAGCTACATTAACGCGAGCGAAACCGAGGGAAAAAGCTTACTTACAATACACAAATCCTCCTATACATGGTAACTAATACATTGAAGTTAAACAATAAAAAGAAAGTTCATTATTACTATTTTATTTATATTATTTGAGGCAAACGAACAGGTGGGTCACCTGATGTTAAGTGATCAACGTCGTCCATAGACACTAGCAACATCAGGGGAGCCGCAAGTGCGTTGCCAGCCGATGTTTCGTGGGAGGGGGAGGAGAGGGATGAGGAGGGGAGAGGAGGTAAGGGGAGGTGGGCCTCCGGCGCTCGCACTGACCAAACGAAACGCAATAATGCAAGCACTGTTACTTCACGTCGATTTTCTGTAGGTCGGGTGGTAGTACCCCAGGCGAGCCGACCCATTCATACTGAAACCAATAATAGCTTCAGCGTGGCTCTACCACCCGCTAAGCTATTTGCTTAAATTACTCATTATCAAGCCAAGACACTCATGCACGTACGAAGAAGCATGACTGATCGTCACGTTTCGTCTGAGCCGAGCGTGCAAGTGAGAGCGCGGAACAAGCGATAGAGAGGCGCGATCGGCCTAAGCGTTCAGCTTGTGACGCATCTATAGAATAATTCAATTCAATTCATAAAAGTATGCAATTTTTCCTCTATGTTTTCTTATGACGCAATCACGTAAAATTATCGTCCGTAAACTGACTTTACAGACAACCAATTTTTTTTTACAAACTCGTACTTAAAACATACAGTTCAAGAATATAAAAATATGCAGAAAACTTCTCAATTTGCTGCTATAATGTCTAATTATTTATGGTCACTTTCATTGGATCGTATGTAAACCTTAACATGCTTTCTATATTTGTAACTGTCTCTTACTACACAGTGTACACTAACATACCGAGGCAAGGGCTCTTCTTATCTGCACAAATTTAACGAAATACAAATAAAGATTATTATTATCATTAAAAACTCACAAACATATCCTCGGACGCTTAAATTCGATAATATAAACACAGGAACGAATCCTTTGTACGTCCAGTTATAACGTTTAACAAACAAAGGAAACAGTAAGCCGGGTATTTCTAATACCATGGTATTTTAACTGATACGACACGTAGGGAAGTGACGAATCCGTTCGACTGTGTTACTGAGTTACTTGTTGCGTCCATCAAAACTCGTATCATGGTCAGTAACCTCTATAATTGTGGGAAAAAATATACCTGATTCATCGTTTTTGAACTGTTACGGATAAGTAAGTAATTGCGGAAATACAACAAAAAAAATGTGTACAAAAACGAAATATATTGAATTGTTTTATGTTTTTATTTGTTACGGATTTACATACCACAGACACAGATTTGCTATTGGGAATATCTTATGAATTTTCCTATATATAACCCCCTGCAAGGATAGATTAAAAAAAATAAGTTAATAGTGTTCCCATTTATTATAAGGAACTAGCTACCCGTACCGGGTTTGCGTGAATGTACTAACGATGAAAATGAAACCAAGCCTTTCCTTTACAGTACGATCGTGTAATGAAATGAAATCAATAATACTTATTCAATTTTGGCCTTAAGAAGGCGTTTATGAACGTCAAAACTACCACCGGTTCGGAAAACAACCCAGTCAACGAGAAGAACTGGCAAGAAACTCGATCGGTATTATCTTCACATCATACTTATATTTGTAATACATTACACGTTACAATCGTTTTTAGTAAATGTACAGATAGAGGAGTCAATTCCAGATATTGTTCACATCTATCGTTGTTCGTTTGACCATCTTTTACATATTGATCCATCCTATAATAAGTCTTTTGAGTTATAATAGTTTGTATTCCGGTGAAGCTGTCAAGGCCTTGCTAGGCCAATAGCGTAGTTAATTCCAAAAAAAAACCACTTATAATAGCCGTTTGACTTATATTATAATATATAATAGCCTTAAACTTACCTTACGCAAGCTTACAAAATAAATGTAACTCACTCTCTTTTTATGTGAGGATTCTTTATCCTAATTTTTCGCCTTGTACGTAATTCGCAATGTAAGTACCACAAAAGTGTATGAGATGGCGCTATATGACAATGATTCTAAAACATGTAATTTTTTTTTTGTGTAAAAACCCTTTTTTAGAGCAATCACGTGTATAAATAGATTTAAAAATTATAACCTTATGTAAATGCAAAATTTTGATCCAAATCATTAGAAAATAAATATAAATAGATTTATACGCATATTATATATACAAGAATTGCTTCTTTACATTTAATTGTTTTATGGGCCTCAAATATTTGTCGGGATTAATTTGGAGCTATATTTTTCTATCCCAATTTTGCTCTTATTCATAAACCCAAAAATCATTTTAAGAAATTCAACATTTCTGTTTAGCCCCAATTGAAAAACGTAATTATATATAGACTAGACGATATTCTGAAAAGGCCTTTATTTGCCACCGAAAGTCCTCAAATGTATTTTCTCTGAGTTGAAGAATGAATCATCCGAATGAAACATTATTGAAAATAAAACATGATATTTTATTAGCAAGATCCATAACATATTTGCAATAAACATAAACAAAGCAAATTTAAATAGAAAAAATAATTTTAAAAAATCTGAAAATATAAAAAAAAAACATAATTTCGTTTTCACAGTATTTTTAGTCATAACGCAACGAAACTATGACAGAGTATTATATATTGAATTTAATCTTTATTATCATAAGTTCCTTTTACTAAATAGTCACCGATGCTTGTTATTAAGTCTATGACTCATGTGGTATTCTTTAAATTCAGCACTCGCATACCAATGTAACCTATTAGTCCACGTTTAGATTATTTATTGCGTCCATCAGGGCAAATATGGCTTTAAGGTTGGCATCAGAATGCAACATGCATGATATTTATTACAAAACCCTTGCGGTTTCTTTTAATGTTTTCCCTTTAACTTCACGGTCAATATTTAGTTTTAATTGTCCTGCTTTGATAAACCAATAGTGCAATCACTAGTAAGGTATTTTACTGGTATCCTTTAGTTTCCTTTTCTAACCAATCTTATTCGACGGAGACTGAAGGATCATTATCGTCATATCAGCTTGTAACTCACTGCAAGACCTAAAGCCTTTTCCCGAAGGCATGTATAGGCATTATCAATATAATCATCACGCCAGCCCACGACGTATTGGCGATTTCAAACTCCAAGGAATTCAAAGTTCTATATTATCCCACGTACCACTACTACAAAAACCTTTCTCAGGTTCAGGTTTCCTCACAATGTTTTCCTTCACCATCAGCCGATAGTGTTACCAATTGAAATTAGTAAATGGACGCATATTTAAAAAAAAATGTTGTACGTTCGAAACTGCAGACATAAAACTGATAATCCATCGTCCAAGTCACTCTACCAACACAACTTTAGACAAAATAATTTCTATTTTCATTATCTATTTCCAGATAATCTAGTCATGGTATCTTGTAGCTCTGCGACCTCCAAAGCGGTCTACATCGAACCCCAGGGGTCTATGACGACTAGCAGATGGTCGATGTCAGCGAAAAAAAACGACTGGGGAGTCCATGAGATGCAAATAAGGGCTAACGATAATCAATCTTCTTTTAAACAGGTTGTGGATTTAATTTTGGTTTTCCATGAATGAAGCAATACAATACACATTGTTTACACGCAATCGAAAGATATGGTAAGTGGTCTAGATGATAAAAAAGTTTTTGACCTATATTATGGTTAGTCACAATTATTTTTAACTGCAAGTATGGTTACCTAAACTATTGCTATTTTTGTGCCTAATAATTAGATATAGCCATAACAAGATTTGAAACCAAAATCCTGTAAACATTATTTCGTAGCAATACTTATATTCGAGTATCAAAATATTACCTACAATTTTATCACAAACGATAACTATATTAGATACGCTACGATTACATGTGTTTGATAATTGGTAACTATTCAACCTATTGTACGTAATAAGGTGAATATTGTTTGTATCGACAAAACATTTACTGTTTAATGTTTCTAATATATGACAAAAGATGGCGGTAATTTAAATTTACCAAGAAGGTTGTCAATTCGCATGAGTTTTTTTTTATATTATATCTATTATTATATTTCAATTATGTATTACGATATAATAAAAAACACAATATATTATAGAATGATTACAATATATGTATTACGCATATATTAGAAATATGAGATTTTTTAAAATTAAGTATATACTTACTATTTAATTTGTCTTATAATTTAGGGTCATATAAAGTCATGCTTGCATAGAACATATATTACTTGAAAATGTTTTTAATACTTTTTAATGTTTCCAAGTATTACCTATTCACATTGCTTAATATATTAATATACATTCCCAATAAAGTCTGTGTAACAAATACTATTCTCTATATCTAATATCATCAGTATAATTAAAATTATAATAAATGTAAATATAATTATTCAATTGTTTACTTTCCTTATATAATACGAAGGAATTCTAAGGATGTTTTATATTTAGTTAAAAAAAATAAAAAATTATAAGTTTTTTTATTTTTCTGCAATATATTATGTAAACGTTGCATAAAACCTGCTTCATTGTTACTTATATATGACGTATATATCTTACGATATATATTTTCTTACCAACCAAAAATAAGATAATTCAGTCTTAACCAATTCCATTACGTAGTAAAACGTACAACTGAAGAAAATATATTCTATATTCAAAACACTTGTATCTACATGACGAGAGATGCCCTTAACTTATTTACAGTATTATCATAAATTTTGTAAACATAACCTATAATGAATAAAAAATATATAAAATTGTATCACTGTTTATTTATGAACGTAAAAGTTACTTACGATTTTAGAACATCCAGGAAATATGCAAGGAGTCTTCATTTCACAGGAATTAATTACATAGAGACGCAAAAGTTTTTTAAATAAAACAAACTAATCTACATATAAGATGGCTTCTTCTCGATTAAAATTACACTGTGCTACACCCGTGTATACAGATAGCGGCCGATATTTTGAAGATAAGTGACGTAGATACGTTGGCGCAAGGTACGAGTTACAGAGATATGTTTTTAGCCGATAGTAATTTACAGTATCTTATTTTCAACAATGTGCCTTAGTGTATTTACAAAACTTATAGGTATATGTATTCATTTCATATTTTTGTTATTAAGATCAGTTATGTATGTAATATTGTAGTTACTTAGAAGTAAAGAAACAGAAAAAAACATTATAAACATGGACTTAAGTTGTGGCGAAACCTAACACCAATAATTACTTAAGTTAAACTTTTGTTTTTACTTAACTCTCAGTCTGATTTCACAAGCTGTGGTCATAACCCAATATTTTTTTACCGCTAACACTTATGTACTGAACAAGAACGAGCATTACTGGTATTAAAATAATTCGTTTAGACATTGGTGTTTATTGCATTTTATAGTAATAATTTCAATTTACTATTAACATAATTATTTGCTGTATTGCTTAAGTTACTTTTACCAGATACTAGCTATAAGCTTTGGTAATAAAAGAAAATAAAAAAAAAACGTAGTTAGCTACTATAACAAAAAATTAAATATAATTTACACCAAAATAATCTAGTCTAAATTAACGAATAAATATGAAAATAAATAACGTATACGCATTAAAATTTGAGTTCAAGCAAAACTAATTACAAGAAACCTCTTAACTTAAAAAAAGATATACATATAAATGACCTAAAAATAAAGTTTTTATGAATTATAATGTCTTTACAGATCTTTTGTGATGAAACGATACATATAAGTTCCTAATCTATATAAATAAAATAGTATCATTATTATGTCCTCGTAATAATGGATGTAATAGAAGTAAAATTAGCAACTGTCTCACCTCTCGTTACTTGGACCAAACGTTGATCGCCCGGTACCATATGTCAAACGCGTTTCAAATTTAGTGGGGATACATGACAACATAGTGTACATAATGAAGATAAGTGAAAAAATGTATTATGTCATTAGAAGATCTATTACTTTCCACCACAGTAGATACAAATTTTACACGACTTAAATCCAAATTTTACTCTGCCCTAGTTTTACCTTTTTTCTGTTCGGTTTTATTACTCTGATAAGGCACTTCTTAGCACTGAATGACTTTACAGAAGCAGTGCCGGTTCCATAGTTTTACAGGACGAAGGTCTTCTAGAACTGCAGTTAAGATTTGCGACACAACTACTTGTTTAGTCTCTACAGACGCGCATCATTAATCATTTCCACTGTTTACCCCCGACCTTGGCAAATTTGGCAAGAACCTATTAAAACTGTTTCAGATATTCTCTCCAATAAGGAACTTATATCTTTCTTAAGAGGCCATCCTTTATTGGCGGGTCATATAGGGTTTTTGCACTACTACCAGCATATAATTGACCACATGTTAATTTTTTAAATTTTTTTGTTTATTTAATCATTATTTTAAAAAAAAGTGTGCGTACACATGTACACGCTTGTGTAATCGCGTTAAAAGTTACACTTCTTTGGCGTAACAAGATAAAAATCTTTTCAAAAATTTTATCTTTCGCCTTATTCTACGTTTGTAGAAAAAACGACACTAACAATAGAAAAACGGTATTTAATACATTGAAAGTTTCAATACAAAGAAATACAAACAAAAAATACTAAGAAACAAAATGTTAACTATAGCTAATTTCAGGGTGTCAGTTTTTCGAGACGGTGTGAGCGCGCATCGTAAAAATTTACTCTCATCATTTTTCCCTAACGCGCCAAAAGAAGTATAACTTCAATAAAAAGTTTAGTTTAGTGTCACCTATTAATTTTAAAAGAAACGTCTATTCTTTTTTTTTAAATTCTAAAATGGTTTTACTCATTCCCTGGTCTTATATAATGAAACTCAAAGAGTATTAAAATCCTAAGAGTCAATCACAGATACGTGGACTCTTGTATCTAAATATGTATAACAGTTCACGACAGATTAAATACTGCTGAAAACATATTTTTATTAAAACATGGCATCATAAGTACCGATAATGTTTTAGTTTCTCTTCATAAACTTATTTCAAATTACAAAATAATACGTCACACTAAATATTTTACTTATATTTTAAGACTGCATTTTATCATGGACGTGTAGGAGACTCAATGATAACGTCCATCATATTCAAGATTGCAAGGAAATGTCAGAGAAAGTTATTTAAATGATATTTGAAGTACGTTTTTAGTAACGATATACAGCATTTGAATGAAGCTCAACAGTTTGAGAAGCTATGGATTAGAGATAATGGAGTAACGTGATATCAGTAATGAATAACCATGTAACAAATCAATGCCCTCTCTGTATATATCGAGAATATGACACTGAAATATGAAACTGTTTAAAATGAATTTCATTTATTTAAATATTTATGTGCTGTAAATAATACTAGATGTACGCTAGAGTTTCTAATTACTAAATTAACTGTAATTAATCCGCTTTTAATACATTCTTCTAATAATGTAATCGTAGTATCAAAGATTAGTGCGTTCAAATAAACAATCCCTTTACTTGTAATATTGATATAAATTGTGGTATTTTTAGTAAAAGTGTTTTTTTTATATCATAGGAGGCAAACGAAGAGGTGGGTCACCTGATGTTAAGTGATCACCACCGTCCATAGACGCTTGCAGCAGCAGAAAAGTCACAAGTGCGTTGCCACCTTGTGGCTGGGGGAGAGGGAGAGGGGAAGGGTGAGGGAGAGGGGAGGTGGGTTATCCGGCGCTCTCACTGACCGACCGAAACGCAACAATGCAAGCACTGTTACTTCACGTCGGTCTTCTGCGAGAGGGTGGTACTACCCCGGGCGAGCTGACCCATTCATGTAGAAACTATTAATAGCTTCAGCGTGGCTCTACCACCTTCTAAACTTCTGAACTTCTTCATCTGCTATTTTGACGATACAATGGCATTAATAATCTAACAGAAGATAAGTTGTGAAAAAACTTGTGTAATATTTATCTCATTAACTAAATTCAGGCAGTAGTATAGTATATACTATATATTATATAAAAGTACATTTCCCCTGAAGTAATAAAATTTCTTCAATCACACAATTCGCGGATGTAACGCATAAATGTACGTTAGCACGTCATGATAGACAGAGATAGATGTAACTAAGTACGAGTTAAACAGAGAAGGATATAACAGTAACCGTTTTATCATCAAAATAATCTTCGGGTCATAACGTTTGCGAATTTTCAGGAACTCGATGTATCGTAGGTACGTATATGTTGTGAGGCCGTAAATGGAAATTGGGATTATTTAAGCTAAAGATATATATTTATTTGGAGATACTCGTATAGCGTAAATTACTCGTATGTCTCTCTTTATGATAGAGGTAGGGAACACGATGGACGAGAAACGATTCCAAAGTTTCACGCTACGGCAAAGATTATTACGAACTTTTCAATAATTTGTTATATGGATTTATTATTAGTCTTTTTTATGTCATAGGTGGCAAACGAACAGGCGGGTCACTTGATAGTAAGTGATCATCGCCATCCATAGACACTAGCAACTCCAGGGGAGTCGCAAGTGCGTTGCCAGCCTGTGTTCGTGGAAGGGGAGGAGTTGGGAGGAGAGAGGGAGGGGGTCCCCGGCGCTCTCACTGACCGAACGAAATGCAGCAATGCAAGCACTGTTACTTCACGTCGGTTTTCTGTGAGAGAGTGGTACTACCCCGGGCGAGCCGACCCATTCATTCTGAAACCAGTAATAGGTTTCAGCGTGGCTCTACCTACATTATATGCATCCTAATACTGGGCTAGAAAAGAGATGGATGAGAAAAGATTATATATGGCAGAAATGCGAATGTTAAGAAGGATGTGTGGCGTAACTAGAACGGATAAAATTAAGGATGAGTATGTCAGAGGAAGTTTTAAAATAGCACCAGTAACAGAAATGTTGAGAAGCAATAGGTTAGCATGGTTCGGGCATATTATGAGAAGAGATGAAAGTCATGTAACTAGAGAAGTGTTGACTATGAAGGTAGACAGAATAAAAGTAAAGGTAGACCGAACAAAATATGGATGGATTGTGTGAAGAATGGTATATGTGTAAAAGGTGTGAATACTGAGATGACATGTGACAGAGGAGAGTGGAAAAGGAAAACATGTTGTGCCAATCTTACTTAGATGGGATATGAGTAAAAAGAAGAAGAACTTTTTAATAATTTTATCATATCTCTTTTTGACATTAATTGGCGGTGACTATTTACACGCCTCAGATTTACCTCCACAATCTATCTATACTATAATAAAACTGTAACAATGCCAAATCTGTACATTAAATATTTTTTTAAACTTTTGATCGGGGTAGACTTTGTTATCGATATAGAAGCCAAAAACAATCCTTTTACAATTTTTGTCTATCTGTCTGCCTGTCTGTCTTTCTGTCCCTGTGAACAAGCATCACGCTGAAAGTACTGAACCCATTTTAACAAAACTTGACACAGTAATAACTAATATTACAAGGTTACATTTAGGATACTTTTTCTCCCATAAAACGCAAGGGGTTCTGCAGGATAACGAAAGACAAAAAATTGTAGTTTATGTAACTAGACTTTTTTGCGACACCTTAGTACAAGAGCCAGCAACGTTGGAAGAACGAGAATTTTAGAAAAGCTGGTTTTTTAATATGTATATGTATTATGCCCTTCTAAACAGGATTCAGGATACCTGGTAGCCGGTTAAGGTTGTGTTTTTTAATGCGCATCACACCTGTACTGGTCAAAATTTTTATTTATAAATCATTTTACGAACATTTTTTTCAGTATCTTCTAAACACTATTAAATACATGAATTTATCACTGCCAGACAATTTTGTCAATTTTTATAATGACAGTAATGTGCCCGATGATATTCTTTATAAATAAAATAATTCATTTCAAACTATTTTATTTTTTCCGTTGCAAAGAACATATTTCATTTTATTAACCATTATGATATTGAGATTTCACCGTAAACAATGAAAAATAATGATAAACGTAGACATATGACATGGAACTGACGCCATCTTGAATATATGCGTCTATAACAGGCGCTTCCACAATTATCGCTATCTTTATCATACAGCCAGTGTTGCGCTTAACTATAGCTATAGCTTAGTTATATTATACATATTATTTTTAATTTACCCTCTTTTATGTCTAACTAAAATAATATTAAAATTATAGCTATCTTAACATGGTTTGAACATACTTTTTTTATTTACAAAATATAGCATCGGACACATTATTGTTAATAGCAAAAATGTCTGGCAATAATAATGTCGTGTTTTAGTAGCGTTTCAAAGTTAGTGAAAAACAAAACATTCTAAAATTATATAAAAATCAATATTTTTGCCTGCATAATATGCACTAATAAATGCAACGTTCATCGGCAGCCAGGTAGCCCGCACGCTGTTCGGAAGAACATAAAGATATATAAAAAACTGGCTTATTCAAATTCGTTGTCAAAACCGTTGCTAGCTCTTAGACGAATTGTTACAGCAAGTGACAGTTGACGCGTCGTGCTCATATCTTTTTAATATTTATGTTTTTCTTCAATACATTGGAGTGTGAAAAAATTTTAACACAAGTTGAAAATAGTTATGATATCATTCAGTGTTTAATTTATCATTATTTATTTTATGAATATATTTTATCGTTTAATTTACAATTTAACTCTATCAACTTGATATTTTATAATGTAAACTATATTGACTGTATAGTAAACGTCTACAAAAAAGGGAAAGGAACTTCGTTCCAACTGGGGATCCATAGACCTCTAAAGCTTTTTTTTACGTTACCGCCAATATATGTAGGTTAGTTTTTATTTTAATTGAACCCAGTAGATGATGCTACGAACGGGTTGTAGGCTTATTTTAAAAGATTTCTCACATACCATCTGGGTATATGTTTGAGTGAGTCCCTTGATAGTTTGAATTCACAATTGGAAACGGTAGGTGTGGCTGCAATCGGGTTTTAGGTTTATTAAAATTTTTCGCGTTTAAAAATACAATTGAAACCAGTGATTACCGATTTGGTTCAGACGAAGTTGCACGGGTCAGCTAGTGTTTAATAAGAAGATAAAGAACTGGCAGATTTCCAGACATGAATTGTTCATCAGTGAGGCATTTTAAGCTGGTAATTACTATTATCCGACTATCCTATAATTAATACTATTATGACAAAGCTTTGAGATTACTTTTATTTGAACGCAATAATATTTATATAGAACTACCAGTAAGATTTTGAGATTATGTATAGTAGGGTGTCCATTATTTCCCAAATTGGATTTTATTCTGTAAACGCCCCTCAAATTTTTAGATTAAGACCTAAAAAAAAAATATCAGGCCCAAACCAGCCCTTAATATTTACATTAACCCGTGCCTAAATCATAATACATTTCCCATTTAAATAACATGGGATTTTTGCACTTTTTGCAGTTATTTTTTTTCCACTGAAACAAATGTAGCTAAAAATACTTAAACAGCTATTTCTTGGAGGAAATTTAACGCTCTACAAAAAAGATCTGAACGCTTTTTTTGATAAAATTCACCGTTTAAAAGTTATTCAACAACAAAGTTGTACTCATAGTTAAATTCATCGTTTTTATTAATTTCCACAATAATTTTTATTTATATCAAACTAAACGCATACAGATAGGTAATAAAATAAATAAATACAAAAGTTAGATCCAAAATAAAGTATATTATTGCTTATAAATGATACTATCAAAATATTTATAGTACTTTTTTCATTATAGCTGCTCTTGCATTTTTTGATCCAAACGTATCGGCTAACTTAAAAAACAAAATGGTCATAGCGTTAAAAAATTGTGAAGATTCAGAATTTGATTCGTCCAAATGGTATATTATTAATACAGATGGTGAGATTAAAAATTTAGAAAAGAAGGATATTGATTATTTTATTAATTCGAATTCCTTAAAATTTTTCGATAGATTTAATATAAGTAAAGATTTTTTAGAAACTAGTGCCGATACGTGGATCAGAAATGATAATTATTTAAATGGACTGGCAATTGTTAATAATCTGCAAGTAGTAAACGATGTAGCCGAAAGAGCTGTTCAATTAACACAAGATTATATCAATAGATTAACTACTCAATAAGATCAAAAACAATACTTGATTCAAGTTGTAAGCGAATACAGAGCCAAATATCCTACTGCAACTAAAAAATGTTTGACAAAAAAATTAGTAGAAATGAAAAAAAGTACTATAAATATTTTGATACTATCATTTATAAGCGATAATATACTTTATTTTGGATCCAACTTTTGTATTTATTTATTTTATTACCTATCTGTATGCGTTTAGTTTGATATAAATAAAAATTATGATGGAAATGAATAAAAACGATGAATTTAACTATGAGTACAACTTTGTTGTTGAATAACTTTTAAACGGTGAATTTTATCAAAAAAAGCGTTCAGATCTTTTTTGTAGAGCGTTAAATTTCCTCCAAGAAATAGCTGTTTAAGTATTTTTAGCTACATTTGTTTCAGTGGAAAAAAAATAACTGCAAAAAGTGCAAAAATCCCATGTTATTTAAATGGGAAATGTATTATGATTTAGGCACGGGTTAATGTAAATATTAAGGGCTGGTTTGGGTCTGATATTTTTTTTTAGGTCATAATCTAAAAATTTGAGGGGCATTTACAGAATAAAATCCAATTTGGGAAATAACGGACACCCTAATGTAAAGCCTATTATCGAGGAAGGTTTCCTATATTACGTTACGACTCTTAAATAAGGAATTAATATACAAAGTATACGTCAGAAACTACGTAAAGCAAGTAGGAACTAATAATGCAGGAATAACACACGCGATACGACACGACTAGTAAAACACTACACACTGCAGTTATCCAATATATTTAAAACAGCTGTAGAGACGTATCAGTCTATTCATAAAATACAGTCTTAATAGTTTTTAGTATTTTTCCTCTCTCTGTTAGTTGCCATAATATCTATCTATACATATAATAAAAATGAAGTGTCTGTATGTAATATCAAAATATTTTTTTTTACTAATTGGGTATGAAAGTATACACATTACTGATAACAAAATGCAATTTTTAAAATTTTTGTCGGTCTGTCTGTCTGTCAGTTTGTTCCGGGTAATCTCCGAAACGGCTGGACCGATTTTTAAAGGGAATTTTACTAGCAGATATCTGAAATTACAGCGGGTTACTTAGGCTACTCTAAAGTAGGTTTTAGGTGTAGGTGATAGAGCCATGCTGAAGCTGATATTGGTTTCAGCACGAATGGGTCAGCTCACCCGGGGTAGTAACACCCTCTCATAGAAAACTGACGTGAAGTAACAGTGCTTGCATTGTTGCGTTTCGTTAGGTCAGTGAGAGCGCCGGAGGCCACCTCCCTCCCTTTCCGCCAAACACAGGCTGGCAACGCAAAATCGACTCCCCTGGTTTTGTTAGTGTCTATGGACGGTGGTGATCACTCACCATCAGATGACCCGCCTGTTCGTTTTCCACCTACAATATAAAAAAAAATTGCCACCTAAAAACAGAAGATATGGTGTTTTATTTATAATAGAATATAAACAAGAAAAAAAATCATATTTAAGAAATTCTTCGATTTACCTAAAGCTATACTATCTCCCAGTAATATGGACTGTAGTCTGTTTCCAAAATATGTATTAAAGAAAGTAAAGCCGTCATTAAAATTAAGTATTTTTGCAAAGGCAATGTTTCAAGAAGATGCTCCCGTGCTGTAACTAGATGGTGTTGACTTTTGAAAATAATTTCCTTCGAGCTTGATTTTGTCACCCATCATTTGTTATTCGGCATTTTAATATTTAATCCTGACATCGATATTTATGGATTCGTCTCAGTCGAGACGAGTCTACGCAATTGATTTACATATTTTATAAGGTCCAAGGTCACGGAGGGCTCTTCAAAACGATCGGGACACCATTATCTCTGCTTAACATCCACGTCCTGAGATAGGGCCATGAAAAAAATGAACAACTTTAAATATTCTTCGAAGAGTTAAGAAAATAATATAATTTGGGCATTAGTTTTCTCGTCGCGATCCGTTTGTGTTGTATTTTTCTGCAGCATCCACGTAAAGATGGCTCTTAGCAGGGTTGTTTTCAAATTTCTTAACTCCAAGGTGCTGTAACGATTACGAATTCATAAAAAAACCATGAAAATTTGAGCTCTTAATATCAACTCTAAGATACCTTAAGTTTCTTATTACCTAAGACCTACGTTTCTTATGGATATAAGATAAGAGAAATTTTCTTCATACTTTAGAATTTTATAATTCAGTTACAAATACATTTATATTAATTAGTAATTCATATTTTTATACAGAATTTAACGCTCCACAAAAAAGGTTATGATTTTGCGTCATGTCTATTTGCTTAAAAGTTATTCGACCTTAAAGTTTAATTTTTATAGAATTATCAATGGTATTCAAGTATATTTATATATTAGATATTTGTATTAGACAATATATTTCATTTAACACGCAGCGGAAGCTCTCAAAACGAAAAAAAACCCGGTTTTGATACATTCTTCATTGGTGCTCCGCTCCCATTGATCTTAGCGTGATGATTTATAGCCTATAACCTTCCTCGATAAATGAGCTATATAAAACTGAAAGAATTTTTTAAATCAGACCAGTAGTTCTTGAGATTAGAATATGTATTTTTATTCTTATTTATTACGCTATGAAGTTTTGTGGTAAAAATATTAATTATAAAACAATAAAATGTAAGTATTTTTTTTATATTATGGGAGGCAAACGAACAGGTGGGTTACATCTATAACACCTGATGTTAAGTGATCACCACCGTCCATAGCAACACCAGAGAAGTCGCAAGTGCGTTGCTAACTTGTGTTTGGGAGAAGGGGTAGTGGGGTAGAGGGGAGGGGGAGGGGAGTTGGGTACCCGGAGCTCTCACTGACCGAACGAAACGCAACAATGCAAGCACTGTTACTTCACTTCGGTTTTCTGTGAGAAGATGGTGCTACTCCGGGCGAGCCGACCCATTCATGCTGAAACCAGTAATAGCTTCAGCTTGGCTCGACCACCTAAAAAAAATAGCATACGACACGAATGAACATGTGTAAAGCCATGGGCGCAACTAATTATGCACTGTTTTAATATATTATTATTTCGTGGCCATACAATAAAATGTCAATTTAAAATGCTGAGAATATTATATCCATTATCAGATGTGGTTCTATTGAAATGAGGCAATTGTACCTAAATAGAAGAAATGAATGAAATTGTATGTATTTGAATAATTTTACATAATTTTATATCGTTTACATATTTTTTCATAATTGGAAACAGTATGTTATTAAATTATCTAGAATCTACAAGATATAAAAGTTTTATAGCATCTAAAATTATTCTTATCCTCTTGAATCTTATGAAACTTATATTTTTATTTCAGAAAAAATATTGTCACATTATTTTGTTTAGTCGCGTTAATCAAAATATAATTAATTATTTGCGACGCAATTTTGAGCAGTAATAAATTAATCTTTATTCAATAGAATATTTTAAAGTAAAAAAAAAATATTTGAAAAAAAATTGCTTATGAGAAAAAACCCATGAAGAGATTTTGACCTGTTTGTAGTGGCAATGCTGACAACGTTTTTCGTATTAAAAGTACTACGTAGTTAGCCACCGCCCCCACTCGAGTCAGTCGTTGTAAAGCCTCCGTCGCCAATAAAGGTTTTTCAGCTATATTTTTGTGTTCCGGTTATAATCACCGTGTAACCTGGTCATAATGTTGATATATTTTTTCGAAGCATAATTTCATTGCAAACTAGTTTAAATCGATTATAGAAAATAGAATCGATAGAATTACTATCAAGATGTACGTATGTATGTATGTATATTTATGTTATATATGTATTTGTTTTATGTTATATATTTATGTTAAATAAATACACATATATATATATATATATATATGTATTTATTTTATTATAATATTGTATACATGTATATATTTATTTATCCATTTTCTTCCGTTTTGTTTATATAGGCACTACCTACAAAAGTTTTTGCTTAACACCAATACCACTGGTTAGCTGGAAGAAAATGCCTCATGGCATTAAGCTCGCCAGTGTACGAATCAAAAGTGCAATAAAGAATTCATTCATTCATTCAAGATGGCTGCGTCAGAAGTGTTACAAGTATTATTGTTGGTGTACGTAAAATAATGTAGTAGAATGCAATACAAAAAATAATCTAACCGCATTCGTCGCTGTTATGCTCGCTAATCCCGGAACGCCATGTATAAAAAGAGAGTCACAGAGTCACAGTCATAGTTATCACCAAGTCAATTATGGTAACAGTATAGTAATACAGATACCATATCACCCCATTCTTATCTGCTGATCCCGGAATGTGGACACATCTTAAAATCGGTTTAGTGAGTTACTAGTACCGACCATCTTGATAATATCTTAATTTATATTATAATCAAGGTTTACTATGAAGTATAAACAAAACTGTGAAAACACAATCAATATAGTAATCTTATTTATAGAAAGAAAATATTTCTTCGACCTATGTGAAATTTAAACCGTTCAAGAACTGATATGTTCATTTATTCTGCACGCAAACTACAACGAAGATTTTCAACAATGTAGTGCCTTAACAACACGAGTCGTGCAATTTCGTTTCCATCAAGCAATAACGACCATCTTGCGCCTGTAACACGAGCCACGATATATCAGTTTTGCTTGACTAACTCTATTGTTGGAGCCATATTGCACGAGGTTAATTAAGTAGCAACTCAAATGATAAACGACTTAAGTTTCACACTAAAAATAATAATACCGATTTACATTTAAGAGAAACATATTTTGATTACATTCTCTTTGATGAATTGATTTTAAGTATACTAGTGAAAAAAAAGTCGAAGCAGTCATAAGGACTGCCGACAGCAGTGAAAACTCAAAGGAATGGAATTTAAACTGTGTTTTCTTTTGATTTTTTAAATTAATTATAGTGCGAATTATTTAAATTTCACAATTTGTAAATTGAACTTATTAACATTAGTCTCTCTTTCACATCTATTGGCACTCCGAATTTATTTATTTATGAAACATATTATGAGCTGTAAAATTTCAATACAAGATATCAATATTAGATGTACACATGCTACGCTAAGACACATGCTTACTAGCATGTTATGACGCGAAATTATAAATTTATCTCCTGCCAAATAAATACCACTTAACGCGTCTAAAGAAGTTTTCACTTCAAAGACCTTTTAAAGCACATCTTAGGAACATTATGGATCCGTATTACAGATAACAGATAACTCTTATATATACATTTTAAAAATAGTATACAAAATAATTCAAAGGAAATGCAAAACAAACTGTGGCGGACGGTATGCTGCCTCTTATGAGGAATCATGCTCCATCCTTAGAAAACTTGCCGTAGACCACGAACAACCTTCGCTTGTTTGGAATTAATCCCAGCATCGGTTACGTGCAATTGTGACGTTTTTCAAACTACATTACTATTACTAGTATCCTTTACGTCTAGCGACTTATATATACGATGAGTGCTTTTAGGAATCGGATACATTATGTGAGTAGCTTCCTACTTGTGTCAAGTTTTGGAATGAAACATCGACACGAAAAAAGCATTTCAAAAAACGTACCAAACGTATTAACGTGTAACGCTACTGCAATGTAGAAATGTAACACAATTAAAGACACCTTAAGATTTTGTAAGAAGTATTGTAAGTATTTTTAAAATTTTAATACCATAGAACTGATGTTGGTGGAGGAATACTAATAGTAAAGGAAATTACGTTTTCATGAAAAAACACTCACCAAATCAGCAATTTCATTAGCATCCAACGGCGTAGACAAATACAAATGATTTGATGAAATGTCTTACGATGACGGAAGCGATACCTAAGACTTATTATAGTGTACACGCGTTCAGGGTAAATTCTTCCCTTTCAGTGTATCAAAAGTTTTAATCATGCCCGTGTGTTCATAATAGTCACAAAACCTTCCGAAAGGGCTTTATCTGTCTTGTTTAACAAATGCATACTCACGATGATTACGACATTTTACCACTTTCTCATTAGCTAAATGTCTAAAGGAGCTCAAATGTTTAACCAAATGATTGATTACAAAGCCTTTGTATGATATTAAAATTATCTTCCCTGTAGGTTGGCGGAGTAACCACAATTATCCAACAACAAAGCTTTCCGAACAAAAGAATCGGTCGGGGTTTACGGAAAAAGAATTGACGTAAAGAATTTTCAGCCGGTTATACGCTTTAAAAATAATAGGTTTATGTTTATTTTTGTGGAATGGATTTTCTTGACACGCATTTGTGATATATTTTTCTACCATAAATAAGTACGCATTTCCCTTTTTGATGTTAGTGATTTTAAAAAGCTAACATTGCGAATGTTCTCCTAGCAAAACAATTGTAA
The DNA here is from genome assembly GCA_036509395.1 of Antheraea yamamai. Taxonomy (NCBI): domain Eukaryota; kingdom Metazoa; phylum Arthropoda; class Insecta; order Lepidoptera; family Saturniidae; genus Antheraea; species Antheraea yamamai. Next base: position 18,071,573 of record AP028438.1, read on the forward strand.
AATTTAGTAAAACTAAATTATGCTAACAGTAAGGTCCTCTACGCGTTTTGAATAAAATTTAGGTAAGAGAGAACGGGAGTAATGAACTATTAAATTCTCAAAGGTTTCATTATAACTTTAGTTCCTTTATTTGGGTGGTTACTATTTTGCATTTGGAATGTTGTCTGGAATGAAAGATTGTCATCCCATCATATCATCCTGTAAAATACCTATTGCAGGGCCATAGACCTCTTCCCGAAGGAAGGTATGGGCAAAAACATCACGCTATTCCACGACGTCTCGGCAATTTTAAACTCTGGAAAATCCACGAATCAATTTTTTTTTCAACATACTATTGGCTTTACGAGAATATTTCTCAGGTTTCCTCGCGACGTTTCCCTTCGCCGTCAGCCGATAGTATTACATGCTGGGGTTTGCACCTGCGGACATTGAAATGACATTCGACGACTCAAACCACTCGACCACCACGTCATTTATCAAAGTTATGTTACTTTCTTATATAAACTACGTCATTCAAATAAACTATATCGTCAAATTTGGATTTTGAGTATATACAATTTTATCTAAAATTCCTTGCAAAATACGAACTATTTCAGACAACTATGATGTAATCACGTTATCTATTCTTAAAAGTAACAATGATAAGAAAGACTGGCGTTTATCAAGTGATTGATAGATGACACCATTTACGGAATTAGCTCTCAATGAAGGGTTCGACGTTCATTGACTGCGATGACTTTGTATTTAGTTGATTAATACTATTTCAATGATTGTTTGCTTGAATTTGCAGGTGGAAAATAAATAACTGATGTACTTACGGTAACTTCAGTATACTGCTTAGAGTTTTTTGAAGAATGTAAAGTTTGTAGTCTTTCCTTGGGATGGGATACGCCTTATTAAGTTATTGAAATGAATGTGTAAGTTACTTATTTCTTTTTTTACCATTTCTTGTTATAATTCTAACTATTGTTATTAAGTATGTCTGTAAGTATCAGAATAAGATTTGCTTAGAGTTTTTGAAGCGACGATGTCTCAATGGTTAGCGTGTTCGAACACAGCGTCAACAGACGTAAATTTAGATGCTTGCGAATGTGCTGGAGCTATCGGTAAATAAATATCATAATGTATTCGTAGTATGGTAGTAGAGATTTTTTTAAACCTGCCTGGCTAAATACCACCCTCAGGTTGAAAATATGTCGCCAAGTCCTGTTGGTGTGTTCCAAAATCAGCATTTAAGAGCCAGTCGCCTTCAAGTTTAGCCTGTTTACCGTCTTAGACAACATTGAAATTTAACATCAAGTGAGACTGTGGTCAAAATTTAAATTTCTATTGTTACTAGCGGGCACGGCGGACGTTGTTCTTACCTGACAATTAAAAAAACTTTGTCAAATTATATACCTAAACCTTCCTCGTGAATCACTTTATCTACCGGTGAAAACCGCATGAAAATCTGTTCAGTAGTTTTTGAGTTTATCGCGAACAGACAGACAGACGCGGTAGGTTTGCTTTATAATATGTAATCGTATTTAATTTCTTATATCACATATAGGTAGAGTTCAAATTTTTCACTCTGATAAAAGGTCAAAAGAATTTTTCAAATACGGCTGGCAGTTTTAGAGGTTAGCGCATATAAACAAAAAAATCTCTTTAACTGTGTTATGGGATTTTGAAAAAAAAAACATATATGAAGAGTATTACAGATTTGTTAATATTAATAAATACTGGAGACTTGCTAATTTGTGTACAGTACTTATGCTGTCAAGTTAGTGAACTATTAATGAAATTTATTCTATAGGAAACCTTATTATTTCATTATCGTGATGCAAAAGCACCGACAATAGCGTTATTAAGCCTGAATAGAATATAATTTCCTTAAGATGCAACAAGCGCATTACGTTTTAATTGAAACGCTAACGGTTTCTAGAAACATGTTTATATATTCGAAGCAATATATATACAGATACACAATCTATACTAATATTATAAAGAGGTATAATATTATAAAGAGGTATAACTTGTGAGGTTTTAGGGGGTAATCTCAGGAACTACTAAACCGATTTTGAAAATTATTTTACCAATAGAAAGCCACGTTATTTTTGAGTGTAGGTTATATATAAACCCGAAAAATGAAAAGCCTTTTTTGTGGTAGTCGGATTTGCAAAGTAAGTCGGAGAGAAAACGGTCGAACGAAAACGTTTTTTACGAATGCTGCCTTAACGATGAGATATATATGATTGAGTTCCAGAGAAAAATTGTAGAGCTTGATAACGCTTATATATATAACGTCTAATTTTTATATTTAAGTCGCATAAAGTACTTTTTATATTAAAAAATATTTTAAATCATTAAGTGATGCTTAATGGTCATATTATCAACAATAATTATAAATTCTTATTAATATGTAATTATATTATAACTAAGCCACAGCAACGCCGTAGCCGGGTCAGCTAGTTTGTTAATAAAATTGTATTTCTGTTCATTACATTTCCCAAATACATAAAATGCGTAGAATATCAATATTGTTATATTATACCAACCGAATTTTGATATGGACTTAGCAAATCAAATTTTTACTTGATAATTATGCCCGAACGTATTAATAGCAGTGAATCAGAAATTAACAAGCCTACGTCTACGTCGTCTTTAGATAAGACTATCAGAAAATTGTAGCTTCATACCATTAAAATTTAAATTAACCCTGAATTTAGGATTTACAGTAAATAAATACATAGTGTAATTTATACACAGTGTTGCGATAGTAGGTGAAACAGGTGCCGTTTGCGGCAGAAGAAATGAATTTTGTACCCTTACAAATAAAAATCAAACAGACTCACTATCACACAATTACACTACAGTCACACGTAAACCTTAAAATCCTGTAGTCCTAGACCTCTTAAAGATCGCTTCATTGTTTCTCTTCACATTCATTTCGATGTCTAGAATAGAAATTTACTTGAACGCACCATGGTTGGCAACCGAAGGCTGACGTCATTATTCGAAAGATTTGACAACGTTCCAGTTGGGCTATTTTTAGAACCCATTTGTTTTCGATTCCCGCTATCTATGTATCATTCTTTGTGCATTTGTAAGGAGTTCACATACACGGTTTGATAATATAAATAAAATTAAAGTGTATGTTATTTGTCCAGACTAAATTCCACCGGACTTAACTGATGTTTATGAGACTTATTCTAGAAGGAAAGACACTTTTTATAGTATTATATAAGCTACATAATATTGCGCTTTTACATAGCAACCATTAGTAATTATAAAATGTAACAAAAATAACTCATAAAAAGGATATAGGAGTTCAGAAGTTCAAGAAAAATTACAACTTAAAAAATAAAAGACACTCTACAATTAATCCAGATAATAGATACAAAAATTCTCATGACCACAAAATCGTATCCTCGGCTTGTAATAAACAAGCCTATAAATATGATGACACAATTTAATGCACCGCAAACTAAACATAGAATTATTAGTTTATTATTAGTTAGCCAACTGATATACCTACATACAGAAATGATAATTATGTATATTACTTTGTGACAACACGATTCTATAATAGATCGTACTAGCTCGTTTACTTAGCCACCGCATTACGATGAAGGAAAATATCGCCAAGAAGTTTGATCGTGCGTAGTACGATCGTTTAGTCGAACAAAGTATTATAGATCTCATTTCAGTCTAAAATTATATTGAATGACATGACCTCTGCGTTTATTTATTCACATTATTTGTATTTACTTATAGCAATCAATCATGTTCAACTTACATTACTTATTTATTCTAACAATAACACAAATATATTCTCGTAAACTGTTAACATTACGTTGTACAAAACGAAATTAATTCGAACGAAAGTAGACACGGAGAATAAATTTGTTGAACTGTTTTATAATTTTAATATAGGTAATAAAACATTTTATTTGGTATAGTATTGTTATAATCACGGATAATAAAATGATGTGTGTTTAATGTACAAATCTATTTTTATTCACAATACAACTTACTAGCTTCTGCCCGCGACTACCGTGTGGTATAGTTACTTTGAGCTAACGCTAAGTTTAACTCGCGACTTCGTTTACGTAGAATGTGAAAATATTTTTATATAATACGCACGTTAACCACGATTTTGAAATATTCTTTATTGGTGCTCTATTCCTATTAGTCTTTGGGTGATAATACATAGCCATCCGCGATGAATGAGCTATCTAACATTGAATGAATTTTTCAAATCGGACTAGTCGTTTCTGAGATTAGCACGTTCAAGCAAATGAACTCTTCAGCTTTACAATATTTAGTACACATTTACATTCTTGAGAGATTGCACTATGCACTCGCTCGCAGTATACCGTCCGATCGTCTCCTGTTATTATTCTTTTATTGTCTATGCCACTTTTAGTCCAGAATCGAATGGTCATACGTGAAATTGTATTGTCTTATAAGGTAGTGGTGGAGCCATGCTGAAGCTATTACTGGTTTCAGCATGAATGTGTCGGCTATCCCGAAATAGTACCACCCGACCCACAGAAACACCCACGTCAACTAACAGAGCTTGCATTGTTGAGTTTCGTTCGGCCAGTGAGAGCGCCGGAGGCCCTTATCCCCTCCCCCTCCGCTCTTCCCTGGTGTGCTAGTGTCTATGGACGGCAGTGATCACTTAACATCAGGTGACCCACCTGTTCGTTTGCCTCCCATGATATGAAAAAAAGGTTGTCCGTACTGGGGGGACAAAGCTTTGCTCGGTTGGTTAACACAATAATTTCATTGTTACTGTTGAATGTGAACCGAAGGTATTTGTATTCAGAAAATGTGAAATAGCGTCATCTCGTAGAATTTTGAGGTACCAGTCCTTAGGTATCTTCAATTGACAACAATGCAAGTACTTCGAAAAAATACTAGATGGCGCTATATGACATTGAATAATTCGTTATACTTTTGTTGGCTTAAATCATGTTTTCTCATGGAAAACACCTATGTAAATAAATTTAAAGAGCAAAACCTTCTCTAAGTACAAAATTCGATCGAAATAGTTAGAACAGTTTCCAAGATAAACGAAATAAATTTATGTACACATACAAGGAATTTTAAAGGAAGCACTGCTTCCATTATATATATATATAAATATACACATATATATTTTTTATATCCTAGCAGGTAAACGAACAGGTGGGTCACCTGATGTTAAGTGTTCACCACCGTCCATAGACACTTGCAACACCAGAGGAGTCGCAAGTGCGTTGTCAGCCTGTGTTTGGGAGAAGGGGGAGTACGGCAGAAGAGAGGGGGAGGGGAGTTGGGTACTTCTTGTAGCACTAAAAACATATATGGAAAAGGCTAATTTATTTTTTGAAATGATATTATAACTAAAGAGTTGGTAGATACGTCACCTACATGCTATTTTGACAAAGCAAATGCCACGGTAACGCACATACGTAAAGTGATATTGTAACGCCACACTACCTTAGATAAAATGTGGAAGTAAGACTGTATATACTCAATATCTATATCTATTCTATATCTTCTTCTTCTACACATATAATAAAAATGAAGTGTCTGTATGTAATATCAAAATAACATTTTTTTACTGATTGGGTGTGAAAGTATACACGCAAATGATAACAAAAATATAATTTTTAAAATTTTTGTCGGTCTGTCTGTCTGTCTGTTTGTTCCGGGTAATCTCCGAAGCGGTTGGACCGATTTTGACGGTAATTTCACTGACAGATAGAAAAAATTACAGCGGGTTACTTAGGTTACTTTAAATTAGACTATCTGTGAACCGCGGCTTTATCCGCAATACTATCTTCAAAACGGTCTGACCGATTTCCATGGGACTTTCACTGACAGATAGCTCACCTTATAAAAAGTAATTTAAGCAATTTTAATTTATACTAGCTGTTAACCGTGGCTTTGTCCATAACGCTATCTCCAAAAGGGTTTGACCGATCTTCACGAGACTTTCACTGGCAGATAGCTGATCTTATAAAAAGTAATTTAAGCAATTTTAATTTATACTAGCTCTTAGCTGTGGCTTCGCCCGCAATACTAACTCCAAAACGGTTCGACCATTTTTTACGGGGCTTTCACCGGCAGATAGCGGACATTATAAAAAATAATTTAGTCTATTTTAATTTAGACTAGCTGTTAATCGTGTCTTCGCCCGCAGTGCTATGTCCAAAACGGTTACATCGATTTTCACAGGACTTTCACTGGTAGATAACGAACCTAATAAAAAGTAATTGAGGTTATTCTATTTTAGACTAGCTGTTACCCGCGACTTTGTCTGCATGAAATTTAGTAAGATTTCAACTCATTCTTTATTTTTAATAAGAGAAATAATTATCAGCTTATTGTTTACAATTCGACGTTATAATTATTAATAACATTAATGATATAGAGGTCTTCCTAATAAGATCTTAGATTATAAACGTATTACGTAAAGTGTTCCATAATACAATTTCTTGCGGAACAGACAAGCGTTTATTTTTTGTATAGTCACAAAATCTTAATTATAATAATGGCAATGTATATTAAATGTAATGTAAATGTAAATCTTTATAATAATATTTTAAGTTATTGTTTCGATAGTTCCTTATACAGTGTAAGTGAGCACTGAGGTAGGTAGTTATATGGTTGGTTAAGGTTCCAAATGTATTGCTGATGACAAACCTCATTTGGCACGCTCTTTGTATTTATATATCTAATGTACACGTTACATGTTACTTTTAGTGGCGTGCGCGTCGTACTTACAATTGTCTTTAAAGAGCGTTTCCGTAATTGTACATTGTCTCACGACTCTATAATTATTTAATACGATTTAAAAAAAAACGCGTGTGGAGCTGCGGGTACAGCTAGTCGGTAATAAAAAAGAAATAGTTATATGTAGCCGGCCGGATTGACGGGGCTGCTAAACCACGTTTGCTAGCTAGTCAAGTTTTAACAAGGCGCTGTCGAAGCGCTTATGACGTATCTACAGTTTTTTACTTATAATATCATTCATTTTTTCGTGTAAATTTTTGTTTTTTATACTAATTTGTTTGTTTCATTCCACTCAATCCTTTAAGGCATAAATTCATAATTAGTTCATTGTTCTCACTACGAAAACATTTATGAATTAGTTGAACGGATACTAAAAAAATGCATGTTATGGTAAACAAAAATGTACTCTCTTGTATAAGTCTTAAAACATTATTTCAAATACCGTAATAATAATAATAAGCGCAGTAAATTTTGTAGTTTGTAATTCCGCGATTTCATTCTGCGTGCATACAGCACGAGTAGTACAGGTCGTTAGAACGCTAGTAATGGTCGGAAATTACCTCGGCGGTGATTTATAGCAGGTTGCTTTGTCGAGCCCCGCAATGGACCGTTGACCCGAATAGATAGTATTTAATCTTTTTCCGAAACACCAGCCCATTGTATTAAATGTGAAGCATTCACGGAAGACGATATACGAAGATAGCGAATACTATTGATAATGGAGATAGTGTTGTTGATGTAATAGTATTCTTTTTTAGATTTCCGACTATAACGCGTTATACTATTATAGTAATCCTAAATCTTTGATTTATAAATATTATAAAACATGGTCGCTTTTCACGTCTGACCGCGTGTATTTTTAAACTACACGGGTTTTGATGGAGTTGTAATTTTTTTCGGGAAGGTTTTTATATAAATAGATGTCCGAGATATCCAGATATCCATTTTAAACTTAATGACAAACAAAGTCCTATCATTTTGATTTCTGTAACACTTCTCCGAGAAGTGATCGATGTAGACAATGATACCACATTCGTTGCAAAATGGCAAAGACAATATTAGTTCAGCAGTTGTAAGTTCGGATAATTTGTCGGTCAACCTAGGTTCAAAGCCTACAATGAGCCGGATTTTTTGAGGCCTAAAGCCTAAAGCCTTTTCCACTACCCACCAGGCTACCAACTACCATCAATTTGAAAATCTGACACTAAGCACTTATAAGTGTTTTCCGACAGTTTAATTTGAGTGCCAGTCCTTCTTTAGTTTTAACTTTTTACCAACTTGAGCTACATTGTCATTTAATATTATATAAGATTGTGGTGAAACGCTAAAAATAGAAAGTAAAACAATAATCTTTTATTTTTATTTTTTTTTTATATCATAGGAGGCAAACGAACAGGTGGGTCACCTGATGTAAGTGATCACCACCGTCCATAGACACTTGCAACACCAGAGGAGTCGCAAGTGCGTTGCCAGCCTGTGTAGGGAGGGGGGAGGAAGGGAAGGGGAAAGTGGAAGGGGAGGAGAGGTGGGTGTCCGGCGCTCTCACTGACCGAACGAAACGCAACAATGCAAGCACTGTTACTTCACGTCGGTTTTCTGTGAGCGGATGGTACTACCCCGGGCGAGCCGACCCATTTATTCTGAAACCAGTAATAGTTTCAGCGTGGCTCTACCACCTACACCTATTTGTATTCTGGATTCAAATTGTCTTATATTGTGTCCAAACCTTAACCCAAAAGCAGTTCAGAGCCCAAGAAAAGTTATATTCATGTCGGCTTTTACAAAAACAAGGGCAGAAGTTTCCATTCCCAAAATTAAAGTCTAACGTTGAGTATAAAGCAAACTGATCAATACAGAAAATTTGTTGCATATACTAACCCGAACAAATAGAATTTGTAAAAGCCTTTTAAATAGAGATGTGTATGTCATGTGAAGGAATCGAAATGAATACTGTTTCCTTTTACGGGGGACCTTTTAAAGTGAATTCAATATCAGCAAAAATAAGGGGTAATCCCTGTTCATACGGGCGACTAAAAAACTGGCTCAGCGTTGCTTTAGCGATCGGCGGACGCAGGTGGACAGCTGAGGCTCTATTTTTTCAATATATGATGTTTTTGGATACGGTAATATTTTTTAAATTACTGACCGAACCTATTTTCGAGTCACAATCAAACTAGAAGAAAGACAAGTTTGTTTTTAATTGATTCAATTTATAGTAATACTTAGAATGAGGCTATGTAATAATTAGCTTATTTTTTTTTAATCTTTATAGGATTTAGCCTTACACCACAATATTATCTAGTGTTAAATAATGATGTGGTTAAAGATAGGAAATACGCTAAAACCTAGCGGAGAACTGGCTCTCAAGTGCAACTGCCGGAACACTTCAACAGGTGCTTAGCGACAGATTTTAAATTTTAGGAATGCGTAGATGATAAAACAAAATAAAATTAAATATATAAATATTATACTAACGACGTCAACGTTACATTATTACTATCACTACGTATTATAAAACAACTAGCGGGCCCGGCAGACGTTGTCCCGCCTTGATTATAAAAAAATCCTTGACAAATGATATACTAAAACGTTCCCCATAAATCCCTTTATCCACTGGTGAAAACTGCATGGAGATCCGTTCAGTAGTTTTTGTGTTTATCGCGAGCAGACAGACAGACAGACGCGGTAGGGAACTTTGTTTTATACTATGTAATGAAGTCCTCTGTCACATCTGTCTGCCTGTCTGTCTATTCGCGATACACTCGAAAACTACTAAACGGATTTCCATGCGGTTTTCACCAGTAAATAAAGTGATTCATAAGGATGGTTTAGATATATAAATTGGCAAGGTCCTTTTCTACCATCGGGGCGGAACAACGTCCGCCTGCCAGGCCCGCTAGTAATATATAACTTAATAACAATAATATACAATCTAGCGCCATCTAGTGTCATAGTAAATTAAGTAGAATTAAAAATTTCCCTGAAAAAAAAAATAACTTAAGTCCGCTCTCATAATAGTTTATTATCTCGTATACGTTTATTGATCTCACATATGCCAACGATCGTTTTATTATATATATATATACAAGAATATACATACTTTAACTTTATCCCATAAACTATATTGAATAAATAGCCATATCCGAAACTGTCTGATTCATTCGCGTTCAATCCGGTCAAAACCTCTGTAATCCCCGACTTTTTCCAATATTTATTGAAAAGGATTTATATGAGAAAAAAAAATTTAGCAGAGTGCTTTATTAGGGGTCGTCTTGTTGGCGCAAATGCAAAAATATCAGTCGCCAATGCATGTTAACGTAAATTTATTTTATTTTCTCGACGCAGTGTCTTAATATAAGCTGCACGTCTAAGCCCTGAAAGCTTGTTTACACAACCATTTCAACACAACACAACCATTCTTCTTATCTACATACATATAATAAGAATGTAAATCTAACGTGATTGCACTTTTTACATTTTTGTGAAAAAAAAATGTTGTGTCTTCGAATAAGTAATAATATACATTTCAATCATTTTTAGAAATGTCTGTCTATCTGTCTGTTTGTATGAACACGCATCACTGTTAAAGTACTGCGTTCACGATAAAACCTCACCAAGAAAAACATAAAACATGTTGTCCGCGCCGCATCACAGTGTTGTTGTGTCCGCACCGCGCCGCATGCTAACGTTTGAGTTTTCGCATGGTCGAGTGAGAAATAAACGCATCGCTACATACGTGCCGACATACATTATAAACAATAAGTGTTGTGTGGGAGAAGACCCAGTGGAGAGAAACGAGAATCACCTAGCCAGCTAGCCACGTGGAAGCTGCAGCGCCGCGAGGTATGTGCCAAGTTTCCTTCCTACCCTTGTCTCCCTAGTCGTAGCTGATCGCAATAGTTGAATATCAAATAGCACCCCCGCATATACAGTCCACTTAAATTTAGCATAGAAACCCCGCACATCCCCCTCGGTGACGTCGACATCTCCGCGGCGTCACCACATATCCTCGAGTAACATTTAGTCTTGGTTTTTTTTAATTTTAAAAAATTATTGTAATTTTAATGGCGACGCGACTTAGTACGAGAGAAAAGTATATAATTAAATGGACTTAATACATTCACATGATTTTCTTGGTTACTGTTTTTTTACATATGGTTTCACGTGGACGGAGTGGTGGGCAGAGCTAGTTATTTAGACTTTGGAAAGGCCGTAGCACCATGTTTTCCTTTACCAAAAGCTTCGACTTAGTTGTAAGGATTCGAACCTACGTCTATCGGCACTGTGTCCGAACACGCTATCAACTAAGTTATCGTCACTTATAAAGTTCCGTTTTATATACTATGCACACGGCAGTTAAGTAAAACATTGAACGAGTTTGTGATAATTTGGACAATATAATATATACCTACCATACCTAGAAAACAAATCATGTTACGTTCACAACAATGTTATAAAACAATAAAAAATTGAAGTTATGTTTACACACTAATAATTATTATCATCTTCTTACACTTATCACAACACCTAAGAAGGGTCGCTATAACATGTTTTCCTTTTCCACTCTCGCCTAACAGATGTCATCTCAGTATTCACATCTACGTTCACACAATGTTATAAAACAATAAAAAATTGAAATTATGTTTACACACTAATAATCATCATCATCTTCTTACCCTTATCGCACCTAAGAAAGGTCGCTACAACATGTTTTCCTTTTCCAATCTCGCCTATCAGATGTCATCTCAGTATTCACATCTACGTTCACACAATGTTATAAAACAATAAAAAAATTGAAATTATGTTTACACACTAATAATCATCATCATCTTCTTACCCTTATCGCACCTAAGAAAGGTCGCTACAACATGTTTTCCTTTTCCACTCTCGCCTATCACATGTCATCTCGGTATTCACATCTACGTTCACACAATGTTATAAAACAATAAAAAAATTGAAATTATGTTTACATACTAATAATCATCATCATCTTCTTACACTTATCACAACACCTAAGAAGGGTCGCTATAACATGTTTTCCTTTTCCACTCTCGCCTAACAGATGTCATCTCAGTATTTACATCTACTTTCACAACAATGTTATAAAACAATAAAAAATTGAAGTTATGTTTACACACTAATAATCATCATCATCTTCTTACCCTTATCACACCTAAGAAGGGTCGCTACAACATTTTCTCCTTTTCCACTCTCGGCTATCAGATGTCATCTCAGTATTCACATCTACGTTCACACAAGGTTATAAAACAATAAAAAATTGAAGTTATGTTTACACACTAATAATCATCATCATCTTCTTACCCTTATCACACCTAAGAAGGGTCGCTACAACATGTTCTCCATTTCCACTCTCGCCTATCATATGCCATCTCAGTATTCACATCTACGTTCACAATAATGTTATAAAATAATAAAAAAAATTGAAGTTATGTTTAAACAGTAATAATCATCATCATCTTCTTACCCTTATCACTCCTAAGAAGGGTCGCTACAACATGTTCTCCTTTTCCACTCTCGCCTATCATATGCCATCTCAGTATTCACACCTTTTACACACATATCATTTTTAACATAATCCATCCATACCTTTTTCGGTCTTCCTCTACTCCCATATCCATTCAGCATCAAACTCGTAACTTTAACACGCTAATAACATTAATAGTAAATTTTTATCTCACGAATATAATGAAATTAAATTCAAAATATTTAATCCATGAAAGAAAACTAGTCATTCGAGGGCTCAGTAAAATAATATCGCGAATATTACTACCAGAAAAGTTAAATAAGCGGTTCTACTCGGTAAAGCTGGATTCATTTAAAATAATTGTTGAAGTGCGAAGTAAATGATTTACTTTGAAATTGATAGCTAGATGAGAGATGCAATCGCTGGATTTGAAATAACGATAACGTACACAGGTAGAATGTTTTGCAATTAATCTTGTTTATATTCTGTTCGCAATAATTTGCATAAAATTTCATGCATTTCTTTGCTATAATAACTATTTTAAAGCTACTAGAACATATATATTCCTTAAAAATAACAACGGAGAGTGGAGAAAGAGAACATGGTGTGCTGACGCTACTTAGGTGGGATAAGGGTAAAAAAAAGATGAGGATGAATAACGTCTCACTGCTGGGCCAAAGCCTTCTCTTTGAGAGCCTTCAATTCAAACAAACAAATTTCAAATGATCTCCATGAAAATTAGTTACATAGACATTTGGATATTTGAACACGTTGAATATTATAAAGGAAGCCATGTTGCTGATATTTATCTATTTATTACAAGAAATAATATTTAAAAAAAATATTATAGCAAAAAATAATAAAGAACACTGGGTATCTTACTCTGACTTTTATTCACATCGGAATAGTTTCATTGCTGTACCGTATTTAAAATTTTCAATCTGTGTCAGGTTTAATTACATTTGGAAGATCTAACAAATTCTAATAGCTTTGTTCATTTCTTGATATATTTCGTGGTCGTTTATTAAAAACTTAATAATAAAGCTTGCTAGGTCGAACCATTGTAAAATATGTTCGCATAACGACCAGATGCGGTTCCCTAAATGGGTAACAAATTGGGTCACGAGCCCACCGCTGCCGCATGGTCCCCATTTTGTATACGGAATGTCTAATTTCCAATATAATAATGAAAGAAATCTAAATGTCACATTTTTCAACAACATTTTAAAAATACTATTTTCGATATACGTGTAGTCGATTGTGGTCATTACAAGTATAATTTGCAACATATTTTTGTTAATTTCAACTTTTATATATTGCAGTTACACACCAATCAACAGTGTCAGCCGGCAAGTGACGACACGTTCAACATTCTGCCAACGACGGGTTCAATTGTCGACAGACGACGAGTTGAAACGTCTTTTTTGTTATTTCAGTTACTAACAGTTTCATCTGTCTATTATTCTTTTGAAATTTAACTTTTTCAGAGATATGTCGTGGAAAGACAATTAAACGTTTCTATTGAATTAAGGCGTTTTTATTGCAGGCAATTCCATATGGAAGTACAAAGTAACGTCCACTTAAGTACATCTATGTAACATACATAATAACTGTATCAATGATTTTTTTTTATTTATAGTTTACTTCTTCTTATAGAAAGAAGTACTGCCTTTTATATTGATAATTTGAAGACAAGAGTTACTTAAACATGTTCAGCGACTTTTGAATAGCTTAGTTCAATACGGAATGCGAGGTAATAACCGAAACCGAGTCACGTCCGTGCGCTCTTGAGTTCCTTAGCCTGTCATTCAAAAAGGCTCTTGAAACTGTATAGGCGCATTAGGACAATATCAGATTGTCATATAAAAAAACCATCATCAAAGTATGAAAAATGATTTAGTGTAATCACTTTATAGCGGTACTATCCAGGAATAACGGCATCCATCAAGAGATCAGCTTTCTATCGCTGCTCGTTATTATCATGCTGTTTACAGAGCTGTCAGTTGGTGATTATCTACTGGCAGAACCCTGAAACAGGGTGAGCAAAGAAAGAGTGATCATCACCTCCCTGAAAGAGACCCCATAGGCCTCTTCCCGATGGAAGATATGGGTATAATCACCAGGGCAGCTTAAAACGTACTGGCGAATTGAAACTCCAACCCTGTACTCTTCCTTTTTCCGAGCTTTGTTTTTTGTTACGTATACTTATAACAATAAAGGTAATATATTACTGGACTTACACTCCTTGCTGATTTTGATGCTATAATTAAATAAAATTAATGACCTTTAGTACGTATATTGAAAACCCTTTCTGTATAAGTAACCAGGAGGTAAAACAATAGCTTGTATGGAAATTTGTGGGCTATTTTTTCATTACACTGCAAAACCCTTTTTATGTAAACAACCTTCTTGTTAAAGATCAGTTGCGATTTTAATTTGTTGGGCGGATTATTCATAATCAGGCTAATAGTTCTGATTACCATTTAATTAAAAAACTTACCAGTTCAACTTTCGTCTAAATTTTGAGGGGCAGTTATACACACAAATGTATTTAAATACGTGTCTATACGTACGTGGGGTACGCCGTATTTCGTAATTCATATAATGTATTCAATCATAGGAGTCATACAATAAAATAAAACGTTGTGGGAAACAAGTATCGAAAGAATGGAAATCTTTATTAAGTCGGGTCAGTCAGTATGGTCGCTTCACCCAAAATAGTTAAAATAAATTAATTGTATTTCTATGAGTGATTTAATATAAAAACTGCATTATACTTGACAGTAAACTAACCGTAGTCAAATAAGAATATCCACATCCAAGAGGTGATGCTATGATAGTAATTAAAGTCCTGTCAATGAATACAATAGCGAAATATAGCTGAAACGAGGGGCATCTGAGCAAGCTATGATGTTGTTATTTTTTAATTATTCACAGATGTTGAGTTTGACAACAGTCCAAACGGATATTATGTGATGATAAATTTAGAGAGTCCAGCTCTCTCTCAAGTGGAACCCCGGACACTTATAGGTACATGGTGATAGATTTTCAATTTGAGAATGTTCTTTGGCCCGCTCATTTCGGAATAGTCAACATCGATCAGAAAACGCTCCGCGATGGAGATAAATACGTGTAATCAATTCTGGTCATTACACGTGAATCTGCAATATATTTTAATTAATTATATATTTTACACTTACATACCAACAGTGTCAACCGACGTCAGGTTCAACTGTCAATCAAGGACAAGTTTTTAAATACTGTTAAGTTGTTTTAGTTACTAATATCTCGCTCTTTCTATGACTAGTTTCAGATTTAACTTTTTTAGGTCCATATCGCGCAAATAAAATCAAACATTTTTGTTACAGTGGTACGTGGTAGCGGCTAATCAATTCTAGGCGGAAGTTCAAAATAACGTCCACTATAAAATTTGTGATGGATTTCCGCATACTGATGCCTTCTTCAATTAAATAAGAATATCCTATCTCTACCATATGATTTTCTTTATTATAAGCTAAGACTTGTAAGGCTTGTTTGAAACTACCTTTATCCACACGGTATTTGAAAGCACCTCTTTCTTTCCTTATTTTAATTTTGACAACCAATCTCCTGGTAGATTATTACTGCCGTTGTCGAGTAGGCAAGATTCTTGTGATCGTTTCAATAAATTAACAAGATGGTGGCTGTCTTGTTAGTAGTTTCCAGTAAGTTTTTGTGACAAATCAGAATCCATGTTACGTGGTATTATCTCCCATTCACTTCACTTGTATAACCGAACTATATTACGTAAAACCATCACCAATATTACAAGATATAGAGCCAAATAACGTAAGATTATGAATAAAATATAAATATCTCGCCTATATCTGAAAACATTTCTCAGCTACGCAGCTGCCAAAAACTGAAAACATATATTTTTCTCATCTCATCATTCTGTGCTAATTATTAACCAAAATTCAGAAGCTGTTATTCTGTTTCTTATATATTTATTAGCAGGTGACATTGATAAAGATATTCCTAAATCACAATATACATCAATTATGAACTAAGCGATGCCGTGACGACCTACTTTCGCTTTTAGTTAATGACAGTTCCTGTGGGAACGATTTCAGTATTGATTCTACGTGACTTATCATAACAGTTTCATCGTATATAACCACCTCGAGGGTTAAGTTGTGTTATTTATATGGCATGAACTAACTTGTGTGCAATTATTGCTTTTATCCAGGTTTTTATGGATTGTAATACTAGAACGAGCCTCTAAAGCTGCATTAGCAGGTTCATACCAGATTTGGATAGGCAGGGAGAGAAGCACGAGTAGTTAAGGTGAGTGTTAATGTACATTCGAAAGGGGCCACTTAAACCTACACTCGTATCACAAGTCTCGGAGACTACTCGGAGCTTCTCTCGTTGCCACGCGATGGACTCGGCACCAGCACGGTTAATCCATGGTAGGCTAAGTAGTACGTCTCTTAGTTTCTCGAATGTAAATGGCTTAAATAATAGCGTGTTCGGACACCACGTCTATACGTAGTTTCGAATCCTAGCAAGTGGATCGGAGCTTCGGTGAAGGAAAACATTATGATGAAATTATATCATGGTTGTAGATAGATTAAAAGTCATGGTGGTCTAGTGGTTTGACCGGTGGAATATCATTTCGATGTCCGCAGGTTCGAACCCCGGCATGTACCAACGAATTTTTTGAATTCCCGTACATTTACTAATTTAAATCGGTAAAACTATCGGCTGACGGTGAAGGAGAACATCGTGAGGAAACCTGAACCTGAGAAATGTTCTAATGTTCTTGTAGTACTACTATATGTGGGAAAACATAGAACTGTGGATTTCTCAGAGCTTGAATTCACCAATACGTCGTGGGCTGGCGTGGTGATTATGCTCATACCTTCCTTCGGGAAGAGGCCTATGTCCCTGCAGTGGGTCTCTTACAGGTTGATGATTATGATGGTGTAGATAGGGCTTATCTAACTCCGCTTAACTGTAGGCTGGCGTGGTGATTACGCCCATACCTTCGTTCGGAAAGAGGTCTATGTCCCTGCAGTGGGTCTCTTACAGGTTGATGATGATGATGGTGTAGATAGGGCTTTTCTAAGTCCGCGTAACTATACACTCAAGTTGCAAATCTGTCGCAAAGCACCTGTTGGTGTATTCCGGCAGCTGCATTTGAGAGCCAATCCCTCTTGATTTTAGCGTGTTTACCATTTTAGACCGCATCGTTATTTAACATCGGGTGAGACTGGTGAAACAATAAAACCTGTGAAGTATAAAAAAAAATAGATTTCAAGTCTAACAAAATATAACTTCTTTATATAACCTTAACAGGACCGCAGTATTGAGTGAGACTTATTAATTATAGAATACTTGATAGCTCAGTTGAAATGGCACGTGCACAAGCGAATCTTGCCAACTATATCTTTGTAATTACTATAGTCAAATTAGCAGCGGGTAAAGTGTTGATGTTAGATAGCCATAATCTGTAGCAGTTCTTCAATTTTACTGTAAAATATTCAATTAAACATATTAA
Organism: Antheraea yamamai; assembly: GCA_036509395.1. NCBI lineage: Eukaryota > Metazoa > Arthropoda > Insecta > Lepidoptera > Saturniidae > Antheraea > Antheraea yamamai. Next base: position 18,089,368 of record AP028438.1, read on the forward strand.
ATGTAATGCCATCCACTTACGCCTGATTAATGGGCTTTTTGTTATGAATTCAGAGGATTTTGAGTATGGTAACGAAAAAGTAGGTAACAATGATTAAACGATTATTTTTATATGTAGACATATCTTTATTTTCCAATTATAAAATATAGGAACTTGCACGGTCCTAATATATTTTACTTTCTTGGCATTTGTCTTACACAAATTAATAGATTCAAGAGGAGATTTAGCGGACTATTTGGCAAAATAGTCCTGTCTCTGTTATTAAGGGGTTCACAAATTAGTTCTTGCATGATATATAATCAAATAGTGAGCAGTAATTATGGAATACTTGCAGTTTAATAAAAGTGTTACCCATTTTCCTACAATCTTCGGTGTAGGAAAACATTGTAATAAGAAATTAGCGTTAATAAGCTAATTACAACTTTTTCATTTAAGACGCAGAATATATTAAAATTTTCATACAAATACATACATGTCATTCGACATCATGTAGTGTCATGTAGTGTGGCGCCATCTCTTAATGACAAACTAAAACATGTTGAACAATTATCTCGAACAATAAGTATTTAAATCATAGTTGATAGAGATAGATACGAAGTTTAAAATAATAAATAATCTTTTAATGATTAATGATGGAACATAGAAAACAAAATAATAACGTACGAACAGTTGCCAGTTATCGACTGGTTACAAAGTCTATTTAAAAAATATTTAGGCAATTACTTTTCTCAGTTTGCTCATTAATGTAAATTTAGTGAATTTTTCAGTTTTATTATAATAGGTCTTTACATATGAAATTGCCGTTCTGCAGTGCTGGCCATTTCAAATCAAAATAATTTTTGTTAGGCTAAGAATTCTAATATCAAATTAATTTTATTTTAAAAACATGGAATTCTTTTTCAAAAAGTAGTCATTTGTTTATTGAATAGTGTTACATTGTCATCGCATTGCAATCTTTTTTGTCATCATGGATACGTTAAAAATTCGAGTAATTATGGAATATGAGTACCGTCGTGGCAGCAATGCGGCATAAGCGGCACGCAACATCAACGACGTTTACGGAGCTAACACTACAAACCAACGCACCACCTGTTATTGGTTTGCTCGCTTCCGTTGTAGGAATTTCGACCTGAAAAATGAACCTCGCGGTCGTCCGAAGACTTTGGTCGATAATGACGAATTAAAGGCGATTGTGGAAGCTGATGATACACAATTTACGGCTGAATTAGCAGCAGCTTTCGAAGTTAGCGTCAAAACAATATTGGTCCATTTGTGTCAAATTGGCAAGGTAAAAAAGCTTGATAAATGGGTGCCCCACGAACTCAATGATCGCCAGCGCGAAGCACGCGTCGAGACGTGCCTTGCACTGCTCAACAGATACACAAATGAAGTAATTTTCAACCGCATTGTTACCTGCGATGAAAAATGGATTCTGTTTGATAACCGCAAGCGCTCAGCAAGTTGGTTGGATCCTGGTTCAGCACCTAAACAATGCCCTAAACGAAAACTTACCCCTAGAAAAGTGATGGTCACTGTTTGGTGGTCTAGCGCCGGTGTGATTCATCACAGCTTCTTACCAAACGGGGTGAGCATTACTGCAGATGTGTACTGTGAAGAACTGAACACAATGATGGAGAAGCTGGCACATCTCCAACCAGCATTGGTCAATCGCTCGTCTCCGCTGCTCCTGCACGACAACGCGCGACCCCATACAGCACAGCAGACGGTCTCCAAGTTGCAAGAACTGGGGTTGGAAGTTCTCCGTCATCCACCCTACTCACCAGACCTTGCGCCTACAGGCTACTACTTTTTCCAGAATTTGGATAACTCCTTGGCGGGAAAAAAATTCAATACCCGAGAGGCAGTACAAAATGCCTTTGAAGAATTTGTTGCCTCCTGTGCAGCTAATTTCTTTAAGAAGGGCATCAATAAACTGCCACTGCGTTGGCAAAGATGCATTGATTGCATGGGTGATTACTTCGATTAATACAAATAAAAAATACATGAAAAAAATTCGTTTAAATTTTTTCATACAAAACGGCAATTTCATAGGTAAAGACCTAATATATTTTTTTAATAATAATATGGCTGACTCAATGGAGCTATTTTAATGCATGGATATTTGTCAAACGCATTTCTAAATATAATTGTAATCATATAAGACAAATTAAACAATTAGCTTAATATAAATTGTGTTATTAACCTAAATATTTTAATCATTGATTTTTTTTCACATATTTGAAAGAAAGAAGGAAAAAAGAAAGAAAGAAAAGACATTTATTTGCACACACATAAATACTAAACACGTACAAATTAAAAATATACATATAAAATTAACGGTTTATTGTGTGTGTATCACAAATGCGCCCCGAGTCAACATTGTGCTGTTGGAGGTTAGACCTAGAGCGTTGATTTACTTGGGACCCAGAGTGTTATGTGTGCGCTGAGAAATTGTATGCATATTAAGTGTTGTTTAGTGTAGTGGAGTTATATAAGTTTCGAAATATGAGATAATAAGTACTTAAATAGTAATAAAAGGTGACAATGATACAATAAAAAAAATTAAACTTTTACAAAATATATTACTTAAAAAATCGCCATTACACTTTAAATAAAGAGACATATTATGATCTTCACGACACAAGAAGATGAAAGGGTAAACAGGAACAAGATGTCTTCCAAACTCGTGGATCTCTTTCAATTTGGTGCCAAAGGGAATCGTTCCTAGAAAGGTATCTGCTTAATCAGAATATTAACTAGTCTACTAGCGACTTTTTGAAAAGGCTATGTACACTTGGACACCACGGTTTTTAAATGTCAGGTACAAGCAACACAAATATGCAGATTGTACTAGAGTTACCATACTCGCGCCACTAAACGTCTTCTGAGGTAGTTACAGCAACCTTGAATAACATACTGGAAGATGGAACAGTACCAGAGTACCGACGCACGTGGCATGACATAACAGGGGTTTAGCCATCCTCCAAGTCCTCCAGTCACATCTCCTACCATGGTCACGCATGAAACCTATACGTTCCAGATTTTCTGGAATATTAGAGCTGCTTTTCCAAGCATTCTTTCCACATACAAAAATCTTTATTGTCTAAGGTTATATCGCAGAACTAAATACAGGTATCTTAATCTAAAATCCGTACGCTTATAATATCAGATAATATCAAACTCTGAATAATTTAATAAAACCGTAAATATATTTACGCCTTGTGTTGTAAAATTATATGATTTTCTATCAAGACCGAGGAAAGATATAGACGTAAAATTATAAACGTAAAGTTTTCCTATACGCGAAACCCCTGTTTAAAGCGATCGCACTGAACGTAAATACGTAAGTATAAACTGCTTCAAGAATTTTATTTAATTACAGTGTCAAAACTTCCCTTTAATATCTCAGTCTCTCGTTGTAGTAACAGGGAAAAGAGACGTAAAAAAGGTTAAGAAATTTAGACAAAACATTACATTATATCAGTTAAGTTTCATATATGCTACGACAATGACGAGATTTGTTGTAATGTAAAAGCAAGTTCCCCAGAGTTAGGTGAATGGTAGAAGGGGGCATTTCGCTCGCCTTCTTCCTCCACTGTAGCTGAACCTAGGTGGTCACATTCACATTGCATTGGTTCAGCCATCTGTGGGACAAATTTGTTATACTAAATAGTATTTCCTCACCGTAGGAGGTTCGGCAACATAGGCTGAACTGGCAACTGGAGTGACACGGTGAAAAATTGTGCGATCCTGTGTCACCCCGTTAATGTGGCGGTTGGTGCACTGTGGTCTTTATTCGCTAGTATCCACTCACACTCCCAGGAGGATAGATGTCCATTTAAGAGTTCCCTGTGATAAAAAAGCACAGTAAATCTTAAATTAACTTTCCTGATATTAGTTGCAAAGAAGCATCGTAATATTAAAAAAATTCTCCGCTGAAACCAAATGTGTCGTAAACTGAATGCGAAAATGGACCCGCTCTAAACTTTTTATTACCCCATATTTTTAACGCCCATTTTAAGCACCGATTTGTTCATCTCTAGCCTTGACAATTTTCATATTTATGATACCAGACGGGGGTTTTGGGATACAGATTTATGGATTTTCAATATGATAGTCGGTGAGTTAACGTTGCGGGTAGAACATTGGCCGGAATCCTATCGGGTCACGGGGTTATGTCGTTAACGGGAAGTTTAGAGACCTTCTTGGGTTCTATCAATCATACTTAAGTGTTCCGCAGTAGGTTAATAGATTAGAAATGCAGTAACAGATTAAATTGAAATGTTATATACTAGTTTGTTATTAGTATAAATTTAGTTACACAATCTATATTGATTCTAAGTATTGATTGATTGATCATGGAATATTGAGGTCAAACTGTACGTTAAATATTCAAATTCGGAGGTTTCGGTGAATTAAGAATCCAATAATAACGTTTTGATAAAACAGCTATGCGATATCATTTGTTGCAAAGCTAAAACTGAAAATCTATTCTCTGGAATAATTTTATATATTTCTGTTTTCACGTAAGAGCAAGATAACGTTGTAGTTAAAGTAAGCCTGAAAATTATGGATATTTTAGTATAAATATACTATTACAATAATAATTCACAAAAGAAATTTAAATTTTTGATAACTGTATATTTCACAGGCGATAAATGGTGGACTTGCGTGCGGTCATTATAAAAAAAGCGTTACAACGTACGTACGCCATGGCCTCACCAAACAACTTTCTTTAGTTCCTAACGCTGCTACTGAAGTTAAGTAAGTCGTGCTTGTGTTATAACACTAGCCGCAACGAAATCGTAATTTATAAACATTTGGTTTCATCTAGGCTGTGTGTGTCATATGTGCGTCCTGGTAGATGGACTTCAGAGTCAATTACTTCTAGGTTTGTTTTGGCTAGGTGAGATTGTGGTGAAATAATAGAATTAATAAATAATGAAAAATAGAAATATAACAGTGATACAAATACATAATATCATATTAACATAAATTATTTTTCATTTTCCATAAAAAATAACATTGTCGAATAAAAGTTTCCACCCTCAGGTTGAACCTTAATCTACGATACAATAGAAAAGGGCTGTTGTAAATCCACCACAACATTTTCCTTGGTCGAAAAATCCGCTTAGGAAACTTTACCAGAAAATCAATATTTTCATAACAATATCGTCTAACATTGGTGTGTCTTTTATAAGAATTGTATTAGATATATCACGTTCTTAGCAATAACGCGACTAAAAATATTTTGTGAATTTGCGTTTTCAGATATGAAAGAGTCAATTGAAGTGACTAGACTTTTTTACGACATGAATGTAAAAATAAAAATGTGTAGTTTTTTACAAGAGCCGAGCTATTTATTTACGTAGAGGATTCTTATTTTATAACATTCATACTTTTAGGCAATAAAATTAAATTGCATTTTTTTATGTCACTGAGAGTTTGCTTTTAATAAATTCTATCAAAAAATTTAAAAATTTTCTGTGAGAATAACTTTTAATGAAGTTTTTTTATTGTCCATAAGTTTTAATGATTGACCACAATTGCAGCTGACGCTTTATACTGATTTGCCCAGATTAGTAACATAGTAAGTATAAAAAAGTAAAAGACCAGCATAATTTAAATACTAGAAACAGCAACAAATTGCTTCAGGCTCACTAAGTTCAAAAACAGTTTTTTTAGGTAATAGTGTCAGGTTTTATAACAAAGTCCCAAAGCACATTACCGATTTGCCGGATAGTGAGTTCAAGAACCATGTCAAGCGGGTTTTAATATCTAAAGGCTATTATAGGGTGGATCAATATGTGAACGATTATAACGTCTGGAAATAACGCCCCTCTCTGTGCATCCACTAATAACAAATGTAACTATGTTTGGTAAAAATATATAACATGAAAAGATAAACCAGATCGAGTTTCTTGCCGGTTCTTCTCGATGACTGGGTTGTTTTCCGAACCGGTGGAAGCTTTGACGTTCATAAGCGCCTTCTCAGGGCCTAAATTAAAGAGAGGATATTTTGATTTTGAACGAAAACCAATTCTCTAGTGTTGCTACCGGATCTTAAATACAAATCTACTACTACTACTACTCAACATCAAAAATAACTTATTCAATTTAGGCGCTTATAAACGTCAAAATTATCCACCGCTTCGGAAAACAACCCAGTCATCGAGAAGGACCGGCAAAAAACTCGATCAGGTTTACCTTTTTTACGAACATACTTCTATACTGCATTAAATATAGAATCGTTTTTAGCAGATGCACAGGTAGAGGTATCAATTCCAAACATCACCGTCGTTCACATATTGATCTAACCTATATAGCCTTTCTACAACAAAACCCACTTGACATGGTACTTACATTTACAGTCCGCTACATTACCATGTGTTGAGACTTTGTTGTAAAACCTAACATTATTGCCTAAAAACTGTTACCGGTCTTACTGCACCATGGAATAACCAGTTTGTCAAGGTCTCTAGTATTTAAATCATCCCGGTCTTTTCCAATAACTACTATACTATTGTAGGCATTCGTACCGAAGTCCATTGGCTCGGTGTCCATACACTACCGCCACATCAAAAATTCCTATATAATAAATTTTGACCTTGACCTCCATTGTCGCGACTTGACTATTGTAATAGAACAAAAGCCTTATCTATTTTAAACTGTAACAGTTGGATTTAATAATTTAATATCATGAAAATACTTCGGTATCGATTCTGAATGATGACGTCAATTCATAAAATTATCTTTCATAATTTATCTTTCTGAGCATTTTATTATTTTGTGTGACTTCTTCACCGCTATTAGTATTTATACACTTATTTATTCATTATTCATAATATACTTGTTGTTTCTTCACAGAATCTCAGCCTTGGTTATTAAATAGGTTGAGTGAGTTTTGTTACCAACTGTAATACGCTTATATCTGGTTTTCCCTGTCGCAAAACTTTTAACGGTTTTTTGGACATTTTCTATACGACAATAAATATGTTCTTTCTTTTTCTTCTTGTTCTTTTCATTTACTAAACAATTTGTTAAAAATAATATTATTGTTCGTTACAAACATAATTTATTTAGATTTTTCACTTTTTACAAGATTAATAGACATAATTTGTGCGAGCTTGTTGTTTCGACTTGTACTTGCGTCGTTAATGTGTTGTTGGGATTTGTTTGCGCTGCTGTCGCCGCTCTCTCACCAACCACTCGTACCACCATTGGCTCCGGCTTCATCACGCCACTTACGAGAGCGTGGATTGACCCACACGTACAGCGGGATACTTGAAACGGCGTAGACAATATGTTTTAAATGTTAGTCATATTAGGAACATCTTTTTATTATTTGAAGTAACAAATAAGCTTATAGTCTACCTGTTGTTAACTGAATACCTATTTTGATGCTACGACGTTTTCCTCCACCGAAAGCTGCAACTCAATTCCTAAGATTGGGGCCTACGTACATTGACGCGGTGTCCGAACACGCCACCAACTAAGCCATCATCACTACATATAATACTAACAGGCCCGGTGGACGTTATAAAAACGAATAAAAAAACCTTGATAAATGATATACCTAAATCATCCTCATAAATAACTTCATTTACTGATGAAAAGTAGTAGTTTTTGAGTTTATTGCCAACAGACAGACAGACAAACGCGGTAGGGGACTTTCTTTTATACTATTTAATACTATGTAATGATAAATACATAAAACTTTATATCATAAAAGAGGGACGGTGTTCTCAGCTCTCTTTAGACGGTACAATAGATATCCATCCTCAAAAGAGAACTCTGTATTGCGCTTGTTACGATATTACTCGATTTTACAACACAGTCCCAAAGTACATTACCGATTTTCCGGATACTGAGTCCAAACACCATGTCAAGCAGGTTTTAATGTCTAAAGGCTATATTATAGGGTCGATCAATATGTGAATGATGGTGTCGTCTGGAAATGACGCCCCTCTCTGTACATCCACCAAAAACGAATGTAACTATCTATATTTGTAAAAATATGTATCATGAAAAGGTAATACAGATCGAGTTTCTTGTCGGTTCTTTTCCATGACTGCGTTGTTATCCGAGCCGGTGGTACCATTGACGTTCATAAGCGTCTTCTCAGAGCCTAAATTGGATAAAGCATTTTTGATTTCGATTTAGCAATACATAGCGACTTCTGGCGACTGTATTGTATTGCCTCATGTGTCGATGTATATTGCAAACAGCACTATTCGAATCAGAACAGGACAGCTCGATCAAAGTTACGTTGCAAATAAGTATGACGGAATACTTCAGGACGCAAACTTTATTAGTTATGTCATGCTTAATGGTATCTGAGACGCAACCTATAATCCTCCTTTTTTTATATCATACGAAGCAAACAAACAGGTGGGTCACCTAATGTTAAATGATCACCATCGTCCAAAGACACTTGCAACACCAGAAGAGTCGCAAATGCGTTGCCACCCTGTGTTTGGGGGAGGGGGAGTGGGCTTAGGAGGGAGGGGGAGTGGGCTTAGGAGGGAGGGGGAGGGGAGGTGGGTTATCCGATGCTCTCACTGACTGAACGAAACGCAACAATGCAAGCACTGTTACTTCACGTCAGTTTTCTGCGAGAGGGTGGTACTACCCCGAGGCGAGCCGACCCATTCATGCCGAAGCCAGTAATAGCTTCAGCGTGTCTCTACCTTAATAAAATTAATATCCTTCTCCTAAATAACTTAATTCTAAAGTTACTTTATGACATAAAAATATGTAAATGACAATAGATTTTGACAAGATAATTACCGGCAGATGGAAGACTTTGCACAATATTATTTAGACTACATATCACTAAGCTATTTCATAAATAGTACAATTATAACAAGGTAAATTAAAATTGAATAATTAATATACAATGATAGAACAAGTAACCCCCAGAACGATATCACGGGAGTCAGCTAGTCTATAATTATATAGGTATTTATGTAATATATATATATATATATATATATATATATATATATATAAATCTGCTAGCTGACCTGAATACGCGTTGTTGGCTCAGTTATTGAAAAATAAAATTTAAAATTAAAACGTGGTGCCATCTATGAGATATCAGTAACAGCCAGTTGTACAGTTTCCGTCTATAAGCTAATTTAAAGCGCCATCTGTTCGAGACCGATAAAACTTACAATTAATAACAATAATCAACATTGACAATCATTTCATTTGTAATTAAAAAATATTGAGGTCATTAATCAAAATATAAATTTAATAATATGCCATAAATCTCTAAAGTTAGACCAAATTATATGTAAATGCCAAATTTCATGAAGATCGGTTAAATAGGTACGGAGTTAATCGTGGACAAACATCATGACATTTGATTTTTATATATTAATATGAACATTGTTTTACAATAAAATAGAAGAGTGTATCAGAGGTCTTCAGCTCCATATTAATTCTGCCAAACCACATACTGTTACCCAATACCGACCGCGGCCACGATGACGCACGAACGATATTCTCACAACTTAACGAAAGAACGTTTACTTGGTATAACATATCAAGAGACAACAATCGCCGAAAGACGTCATAATTAGTATTGATAGAATGTTTATAGTACGAGTTTCCGTACAGGATGGAATTTAATAGGTCAAAGGAATCATAGCACCCATTCTGTGGCTTGGTTTTTTTGTAATTGTATATAAAACGTGGATCCTAATTCTATAATTAATTAAAACAATTGTAATGTGACCATTGAATAATGATAAGTTCTATATACGACCTTCATATATTTATTTGTTATGTATTACTTAACAGCATATTTAAGACAATAATACATTTTCATACTTGCAAACATGTTGTGCCAATTACAAAGTAATCATTATTACATTTTATGTAGTAACTATAGGTCCCTATACCTGTTTCTGTAGTTTGTAGAGTCACGCCGAAGCTATTACTGGTTTCAGCATGAATAGGTCGGCTCTCAAAGAAAACCGATGTGAAGTAATAGTGCTTTCACTGTTGCATTTCGTTCGGTCAGTGAGAACGCCGGATGTACCCCACCCATTCACTTCCCCCTCTCCCCGTATCTCCCTCCCTCCTCCTCCAAACACAGGCTAACAACACACTTGCGACTCCCCTGATGTTGCTAGTGTCTATGGACGGCGGTGATCACTTAACATCAGGTGACCCGTCTGTTCGTTGGTCTCATACGATATAAAAAAAAAAACAAATAAAAAATGAGTGCGAGTAACCGTCACACGAGATTGAAGCAAAACTTTTTAAATATTTTTGATTTCGTCAATAAATAGTTTTGTAAACAAATCAATCAAAAATGTTTGAATTTTTTTTAATAAAAAATATTAATTTGAATAATAATAAAAATCATACAATATAATTAATTATGTATGATTATATGGGCGTGCTGCCATCTGGTTTCAATGTAAATAAGTAAGAAATTAAATCAAAGCTTCATTATCTGTAGTGCCATCTATCAGCTAATTTGGAACTTAAATAACACAGGAAATATTATTAGCAACTCTTTGTTGTGAAGTAAATAAAAATATAAAAGTACGAACAGGCATTTTAATTACCCACGAACATAAGAATATGCAATAAATGCAATCGAGAGTGCATTCATAGTCTGTCTTAGTAAAACTCGCTTGATTAAATCCTTACTTAATATAAAAATGAGAATGTGAGTTTGTAATCCTTTGACGTATTAACTACTGAATTTTTTAGAAGCATTGTCAGATATATACAAATAAGAAGTAGGGAAATTATGATGTAGAAAAAGTCTGCGACCAAGAGATCAAATGTATATTCAGCGAAGAGCAAAAACTAATACATTTGATACAGCTATACTCAAACGAATTCGCAATAAAAAAATTGGTTGTCTGTAATGTCGGTTTACGACGATAATTTTACGTGAGAACGTCATAAGAAAACATTGATGGAAAATTACATACTTTTATGAATTGAATTACTCTATATATAGATAGATGCGTCACAAGCCGAACGCTAAGGCCGATCGCGCCTCTCTATCGCTTGTTCCGCGCTCACGCTTGCACGCTCGGCTCAGGCGGAATTTCATGAGAGAACATGAGTTATGCTTTTTCGGACGTGCATCCGGCGCTCATCAATTTATAAGACGTTATTACGTCAAAGTCTAATCACAATAAATTATAACATAACTCCATGTAATGGCGAATATATTTATAACAAAATCACTTAGATATATCAACATTCACGATTATGGGTAAACGGTATCAGAGTTTATCGATTTCCAATAGAAAATAAGAAGATATATAGTCCATAAACCGACAATGATAGTCGTAAATCTCAGGTGACAATAGTATCATATAACAGGAAAGTAATACCGTATACACAGCAAAAAGATTTGCTTTGTGTTTTGGCACTCGTCCAAAATGCTACGGTTTCCGTAGCATATAAATTACGTAGCCAATGTATCTGAAACGAGTCATTATGTAGAAAATGTTTACTCCACTAGATATATATATATATATATATATATATATATATATATATAACTATACATATAAACCAAAATTTAGTTACACAATTTATAAATCAAGAAAAAATGGACAGAGTTTTTATGGTTTTTGATTTGTTGGATTTGTGTTTGCCCCAAATAGCAGAATAATTATAAAAATATCAGAAAAATTCGTGAAGAAAAAAATCTTACATTCTGTAAGGACGTAATATATCAGTATATAAAAAGTTTACACTATATAAAAAAAGCATTAAAGTAAGTAGGTGGTAAGTCATAGTGGTATATTGGTTTGACCGGTGGAATATTAATCCGATGTCCGTAGGTTCGAACCCCGTGTACCAACAAATATTTCGGAATTCGCGTACATTTACTAATTCAAATTGGCAACACTATCGATTGACGGTGAAGGAAAACATCGTGAGGGAACCTGAACATGAGAAATGGTCTTGTATTACCACTATATGTGGGAAAAATATAGAACTGTGGATTACTCGAATTCTGAAATCGCCAATACGTCGTGATAGATCGACGATAGATCGATGGTAGACCGTGAATTATGACCATACTTTCCTACGGGAAGAGGCCTATTGACCAGCAATAATCCTCTTATAAACTGTAACGATGATGAATTATTAAAGTCGATTAATTAGCATACAAAAGTAGTATGAAATCAAATGCTCGTATATGAGATTTTGTAATAATTATTATAGAAATCAATGAAAGATATGAACTGTTTCACTCACTACACCCACGAGGTTTTCGGTATTTTTAGACTCAGAGGGTATAAAAACGTTCTATATATGTCCCAATAAACATTACAAGCCCACTTAACGCTTCAAATCCAAGTATTAATGCCGTGTAGAACGCCTACACGAATCTAAAATAAGAGTAAGTACTTTCAGTGTTTACCCAAGCATCGATTACTTGCTTTGAATTTTGCTTGTGTGTGTGAATATGTTTATTACAGTTTATATGTGTGACTAACTTATGTCCTCGACTCCGTTCTCGTAGAAATCGTTTCACTCTGTAATGGGAAGTATGCTAGTAGGGTTGTCATTTATTTCATTGTACACTTGCTGTGACCGCGACTTCATCCGCATGAAACCTTATGCTTCTTTTATATACCAGTGGAGACAAACGAACATGCGGGTCACCTGATGGTATGTGATCACCTCCTCCCATGGACACCTGCGACACGAGGAGACTCACAGATGCGTTGCCGGCCCTTGAGAAAGGAGTAGGTTCGTTTCTTGAATTATGGTAATTTGTAATGGTCAGGAAACGCTAACACTGGGAATTCATTTCAAGGAATTGACGTACGTGGAAAAAACGAACGTGAAAATCGTGGACAACATCCAACCATCAAGATGATACTGGCGGTGTTTCAGCCCGTGACGAGTTGTTCTATAACGGAGCTCAGCAGCAGGTATTATTCCGAACAGCTCTTCAGAGCACTCTCCGTGGTAGATCTTGTACAAGACGCAAAGCGACGCAACATCCCTACGAAGCGTCAAAGTGTCGAACCTTAAGGAGGGCACCTGGTCGCCGATTATTCAAGCCGCTCGACGTTGAATACGGTCAAGAGGAAGTAGATGACATTGAGGTGCTCCGGCCCAGAGGTGAGAACAGTATTCCATGTGCGGACGAACTTGCGCATTATAGAGCTGAAGGCGGTAATCCGGTGTAAAATACCGTCCTGCTTTGCTAAGAACACCTAATTTTTTTAAGGTCAGTTTTGCTCTGGCTTCCACATGACCATCAAACTGAACGTCGCTTGATATATCGACACCTAGGATACTGATAGTAGGCTTGGCGACTAAGGAAACTCCCTGAAAGAAGGGAATTGCGTGAAATAGGGTATTTTTAGCAGTGAAGGTACAGATTTGTGTTTTTTTGGGACTAAACAGGACCAGATTTTGTCTTCCCTGATCCGAAACACACTAAAGTGATCTCTATTTCAAAAACAAGTCTATTACGGCTCTCATAAATGCGTTCCTGAGAAACACCCGAACGACTGGTATAAGAAGAATCCACAGTACTATCATCTGCATAGCAATGAATGTTACTGATTTGTAACATATCATCGATATGCAGAAGAAATAAGGTGGGGAACAATATACAGCCTTGCGGGACACCAGCACTCACAGACCTGAGATCCGACCATGCTCCGTCAACGACGACTTTTAAGCTCCGATCCGTGAGAAAACTGGACACCCATTTGCGTAGTTTCCCGGGAAGTCCATACGAAGCCAGCTATGATAGAAGCGCATTGTGCCAGACTCGATCGAAGGCCTAGCAATATCCAACTAACGGCCAAGGCTTTCCGCTTATTTTCGACTGCTTCTGATCTATGGGTCAAAAAGGTTAAGAGATCGCCAACTGAGCGGCCTTGGCGGAAACCGTATTGGCAGTCATTTATGAGCTGGTTCTCTTCTAGATATTTCAGGAGCTGGCGGTTGATGCAGGATTCCATTATCTTAGAAAGCAGGGAAGTACTGGCAATAGGCCCATAGTTAGATGGATCAGAGCGGTCGCCTTTTTTACGGATCGAGTACACCAAGGCGGACTTTCGGATGTTAGAGATAACGCCAGTGGAGTATGAGTCCTGAAAAAGATGTGAAAGAACCGGAGGCAGTTCCGGCGCACATGTTCTAAAGAGATGTAAAGTTCATGTAAAAAATAGCGTTTAATAAAGTCATCTAAATATATTAAGTGACTAGACTACGACCAATGTCCAGTGTCGTACGCCAAGCGAATTATACGAGAACAAACTGTCGAGCGGTGGCAGGAGCGCTACGAGGCCTCAGCCACAGGGGCGTTGACGCGCGTCTTCTTTCCGAAGGTGGGCAATGCCCACCGGGTAGTGAAGAAGACACGGCTGTCACCGACCCATGTGCAAGTCCTTACAGGACATGGGGGCTTCACGGCGTACCTTCACCGCTTCAAGATCAAAGACAGTCCCGCTTGTGTGTGCGACCCGGATACCGAGGAGACGGTGATTCACCTTCTCCTTCACTGTCCCCGGTTTGACTCGTCCAGGTGTGACCTCCAATCCCAGATAGGCATCGAACTCACGGAAGGGGTACTACATAAAATAGTGGAGGATGAAAACATTAGAGAGCCGCTGCTGACGTTCATGGAATACGTGGCAGGAATAGCAAAAAAAAGAAATAAATAGAAAAGAAAAACGGAAGTTGCAAAAAAAAATAAAGAAAAAAGTTTCGAAAGAAATATTCATAAATAAATATATAAAGTCTCGGATAATGTCCGGGGGAAAAAGGGGACTTAATAAAAAAAAAAATATATATATATATATTAAGTCCTGATATCCTGACTACTTTTCTTTCATACTTAAGTCGCGTCGTCACCATAATTACAAAAACTTTTGATAAACCGAACAGATTTTAATGAAACAAAGATTAAATGTTACCCAAAGATATGATTTATAATTTTCTTGAAGAAGTTTTATCACGGATGCAGTGTTTTAGCAGTGATGCGTATTCATACAAACAGACAAACATTTCTAAAAATGATTGAAATGTATTTATTTTATCACTTATTCGTAGACACCTGCAATAATTTTTTTCTCGTACAGACACGTTAGATTTACATTCTTATTATATGTATAGATACCAAGACACCCGCAACAATTTAAAAAGTACAGACACGTTACACTTGCATTCTTATTATATGTATAGAAGATTGTAACGTTATCATTGTTAGTTGACCGTATAATATTTTTTCATAATTTAATTTGCCTCTGGGTTATTTTATCATTACTATTTAGCCCCTGTTTTAAAACAAGGATATATAAATATCATTCTAAAAGATCCCCTCTCTGTCAGTAAAAGTTAGAGATTGGCTCGTACTTATGACAAGCACTTCAATATTATTTATATATAACTTAAATAGGTTATTCTGTCCTGTTTACTCCTAAAAGTAACATCAAAAATCACATAAAATACTTGGTTGGTAAACATAAGTTATCAGTAAAGTTCCCCAAAAAATTTATATAAAAGTCTTACACACATACTTCTAATTCAAATCAAAATACTTTATTCAGTTTAGGCCCTAATAAGGCGCTTATGAACGTCATAACTCCCACCGGTTCGGAAAGCAATCCAGTCATTGAGAAGAACCGGCAAGAAACTCGATCGGGTACATCTTTTAAACATATATATTTCCAATAAATTACACGTTACAATCGCTTTTTTTTGTGGATGCACAGAGAGGAGTAAATCCCAGACATCCAATTGCTTATTTTGCAAAAGCAAAACGATAGGAGAAATAGTTGAATATGGGCTTTGAAATGGTACACTGTTATTATGAACCAATTATATCTAGACTAGCAAAATAACGTTAGTGCTCTCTCTCTCTCTGTATACCTATTAGTTGCCTAAAATAAATAAATAAAATATCTAATATTACGTAACTAATTTCTTTTATAGCTTTTAGATAATTTTTTAAATAGATTAGTCCATAATATTCGAGAATTATATTATAAATGAGATTTGAAAAGTTATTTATTCTTGTACTTTTATGCATGAAATATGAAAATAAGGCTGTTAATACAACAGGTGCCTTCAGATGTATCCGCCATTCGGCGGCGAACGTCGAGCCTGCCGCACGACTGTGTCCCTTAGAGCGATACCCGGCCGGTAAACGAAAACTTCGCTGAAACTGCGCACCCGAAATTAATTTAACATCAGTGCTTTTATGTGAATAACTCAAACGTGGTGGTGTTTTTAATTTAAAAATTTGGCTATATATTATTTAAACTATAATTAATTTTTTTTAAAGTTCGATAAGTGTATCTCAGTTTTATTGTAAGATTTTAAATAATGGAACTCTATTGCAAATGGTAAGGTTATATTTATGATTTAATACTTCTGTCTGAAATATGACGTTTTTATGCAGTACATTGAATTGATTGTAACATATTTCTATTAAATCGGTTTCTTATATACCCGTATGGGTGAAATTTGGGTTTACCTCTAATTAAACTATGAGGTAGGGACTTGAATTTTGAACATAGCTCATAATTAGATGACGATGGACGAGGATGTGGAAAAAATAGTCATATGTAGAAAAACAAAGCATCATCTTTTTAAATCGAACCAAAAATAATATAATAATGTATCTACGCCTCTTGAATAATGTACAATTTTTTTTTATAGATTAATTTGTTTCAGTATTTATAGTTGTTAAAAGTTTATAATGACAAGTTTCACAGAACAGCTTATAAGATGTTCAAAATCTACGAATTTTTCATGTTAAAAATCTTATTCATAAGACTTACAGAAATTATTTTATACATGTGAGGGATTTTTAAAAACATGATATATTAATTGTTTTTATATACTATTTTTTTTATTGTTTACATTGTGGATTTATTAATTTTCTCAAAACCAATTTGTCGGAAAAGGACATAAAAACAAAAATATTGAACATGAGGCAAGGATTATTAGTATATAAATGGAATTCATCTGATACATTATTTTATTATACTGTTTTTTTATTCGAGTTATATTTTTGAAAGTAATTTATATAAATTATATACGAAATAAATATACCACTAACTAAATATTTTCTAAAATTTATAAGTGTAAAGAATGTATTACCAAAAAAATACCAAAATAGATATAAAACGAACATAAGGACATTCGGACTTCATATTATCGCAAGTTCATGCTTGCGAATTAATTCGTATTAATGTAGATGTAACTTGCCTTTCAAGAACAGTACTTTTTTCTAGATAAAAAAACAAACAAACCTATATCGGCATTTATAATATCAGTAAGGATACTGATAATAGAGATACTATTTCAGTAGGTGTTAATGGAGGTTTGAATTCGCTTCGATTGTAGGTCTCTTAATGACATTAGTTTTATTTATCTCATCATTCACAATTAAAAAATACCCACATATATATTAGGTTATAAATTTATTTGAGAGTTAATATTGTGGTATTAACATTCCAAAGAGAAGACTAGAACTTTTTTTTTGTTTCATGCTATGCTCATAATTTTATTAAAATATTTGCACACATTTGAAACATAATAAATGAATAGAGTAATAACAAATAGTTATATTATTCACAAACTTAAATGAGATTCTTTATTATTACAAATTATATATGAATATAAACGCTTTAATCTTGTTTTAAAGATTTGAAAGTATAAAGGACTTGAAATATTACCTAAAACTCGAACTACACTATTTTAGTCGCTTCATTTCAAAATGAGTTAAGTCCTATTTTAATCGCTCATATGATATCTGTAATTTTTTAAAGATTTTTTGTCTTTATTTACCGTGAACGAAGTCCAAATATTGTCGTTCAAAAGTTTTTTAATTTCATTTTATGATAATCTAAAGTTACATCTTTAAAATATCAAGACCTATGAAAAAACTTTAAATCTTAGGAACGGCTAAAATTGGATTTGGCTCATTTTGAAATATAACAACTTATTTCTCTTTACAAATATAAATAGAATAAATGTACCTGTATATGTTAGGGTTAACCTACGAAACGACTAAACCTATTTTCACGAAACATTTACACACAAATAAAGGAGTTTTAGAGCATTATATAACCAGCATATTACTACGCTTGTCCATAGAGGCGACGCAATAATGAGAAAATGAACACACCTAAGTAAATAACGGTAAAAGAATTATAGGGTTTATATAGTTTTTTTTCTTCAATTTTGTTGGTTTCGCACACAGATCATTTGGAATTGGTTATATAAAGGGAGAGAGGGGTCATCGCAATTTGATACAATCCACTACTCACTCCTTCGACGTGTTGCATGAACGTAACATAAAAGTCAGCAAGATTTGTCAGTAATGATTTAGATGCAAGTCAGAGAATCGTGGTAGTTTCAAAGTCCTTTAAATATCTTAAGATTAACAATCACAAAATTACCGAACGATTTAATAGCAGAGTTCTTTTCCATCAAGCCCAAAATATCGAATGGACATGTACGAAGATTATCACAAACCATTATGTGAGCTAGTCTCTTCACGCTAAACATGGAGCATTCCTGAAGCACATGTTCAAAGTTTTGCACAGATGTGTTAGGTTTTTATATAGTAGTTGTTTACAAAATTACAGAAAAAAATACAGTCCACAATTCATCAACATAAAATACATACTTTCTGCGAAACAACAAAGAAAAATCATTTTAACCAGTATCAAGTCGCAGGCATCTACTAGTATAATTATAAGAATGAATCTAAAATATCCATAAAAATATTTCGCAGTTTGTGAATATGTACAGTTTTACAGCCTTTGTTTTAACTTACATGTACTGAGAAGAATAAAGGGTGTGATAAACTGTGGCATTCGATCCGCATGGAATGCGAACTATAAAGAAAACATAATGATGAAAATAAAAAACAATTGGATGATGTCCTTTACAGTGCGTTTAGTATTACTAATACCTATAATTTAATAATTTATAGCTATATACCCAACGGTGTATTGCGACAACACCGAAATATATCATATAAATCTTCATGTTCGAGTCGGAAACCGTTTCCCGAGATTCTGGTACAACGAAAACGATTTTATAAATGTATCTTAAAACCTTTTTGTTCGTTCCTTATTTCTGTTACATTTCTCTTTTTTGTTATAACTAGTCAGCATGTGATATTTTATAATAAAGATGGAGTCTTATAATTTCTATCTTACTTGTATACGTTTATAAAATTGATGGCCAATATGGTACGAAAATCGCCTGTGAAAGACATTAAATAAATCGGAGGAAGGTATTTTTTAATGCGATACGAGTGTGAAGTATTGTGAGTTGTAGGGTTATTTAGCTGAGTTAACTCAGATCAAACTTTCTTTAAGTAACAAAACATTTCATCAAATGATATAAAAGACTGGTGATTAATTTGAGAGGTTAAATTTATCTTTAAATATAAAAGATTATACGAATCCAAAACTGTTTCAAAGTATTTACGTAAACTGTCAATATTCGAAGAGGTATGAATGAATAATTTACGTTTAATCTCATCCGTAATGTCCATTGACTTATCGAAAATGTTTTGCATTCAAGTAAATAACATATCACGCTTTGACTGTAACAATAACAAGTTATTACTTTCGTCATCGCATGTCTGTTCATACATCTCGTCAACCCTTTTCTTACTCATTGTAATCTATTATTAAATGCAGCAATCAACTTCAAATATAACAATATATATACTAAAAACAACAAAAAAACGTTCCTAACGCGTGGTGCGATTATATTTGTATTCTAAAACGATAATAATTCGTTATTGATGCCCAGTTTCTGAGATACTCGGTTAAACTACCAATAATTATTGAATACGTTTTTTTTTTCAAACTGACTCACTATTGGCCTGATAAGCCTTTACAGCTTCACCGGACTACTATTTGAAATACCTGGCAAATT
Source organism: Antheraea yamamai (assembly GCA_036509395.1). NCBI lineage: Eukaryota > Metazoa > Arthropoda > Insecta > Lepidoptera > Saturniidae > Antheraea > Antheraea yamamai. Next base: position 18,109,294 of record AP028438.1, read on the forward strand.
ATTGAATCAATAATATCAATATATGACCGGCAGGCGCATATCACCCAAAGGCAAGGATAAAAAGAAAGCGTGATCTAATTCGACTGTAGCGCCATCTCTTAACAATAAAAATAAACATTATTTTTGAAGACTAATGTGTTACAAAGTTTAATTGCATTGGAATTAATTGTGTTATACTAACATAGCAATAACATTTACTATTGTTTCTTACGTTCGTTAAATAAATAATCGATAATATAATTGATAATATTCACCGATATTGAAATGTGAAAGTTTATAATTTATATAATGATTGCATTATCTTATTTAAATTATAATCATTAACATTAAATAACATCTAATAAAATCAAATAACAATTTCGTGAAATTTACACCTCGTCTTGTTACAGAGAGGGTAAAATTAATAATCTCCGAACAGAAAATAACTTAAAGGAACAATGTTTTAATTAAAAAGTATACAAGTCCACAACAGTTGAAGAGATAAAAGCTTTTAAAACTGTCTTAGCGTGTTTTTAATTAATTTCGTTAAACAATTTCATTAGCCAACCGCCGGTACTCGTGGCGGTACAATTATTTTTATGTGAGATACTTCACAAACCAAAGTTATTTTTCTTGTCTTCAAATATTACCATTGATTTAATACATTTACAGCGACTTTTATTTAACATACGTTTTGTAGTCCATGGACCACAATAAACAATCAAGGAAAAATAACTTATAAGACGTATAAGATCGGTATTTTTTAATACCAGAAACAACCACAAATTGACCTTACAATATTTTAGGTTTACTAACACCAGTAACAGTTTTTTAGGTAATAGTGTTTTGTTCTACAATAAAGTCCCAAAGCACTTCACCAATTTGGCGGATAGTAAGTTCAAGCATCGTGTCAAGCGGGTTTTGTTGTCAAAAGGCTATTATAGAGTGGATCAATATGTGAACGATGGTGATGTCTGGAAACAACGCTCCTGTTTGTGTATCCGCTAAAAAACAAATCGAGTTTCTTGCCGGTTCTTCTCGACGACCGGGCTGTTTTACAAACCGGTGGTACTTTTGAAGTTCATGAGTACCTTCTCTGGGTTAAAACGGAATAATTCGGAATTATACAGAAAAACGAAAAACCCTTAACTTGACATAATTACTTTTAGCGACATAAAGGAACAAGTTGTTCAGCTGAGTATTGATTAGTAAATGACTTATTTCGATAATTCCTCCCTTTTGACATACAAAAACCCAAGGCACACAGTCTCGAATAAAAGTAGCGCTGAAAACCGTCCCGCAAAAACTCCCCAATATACATACGTCGTTATAGTTATGCGATAAGCTTATGATTTCTCAAATTCGACTATACCTGAATGATTTAAAGTGGTTTTTACAAGGACGCAATCCAAAATTATGCACTGATTTTTGTGTACCGGCTATGAGACGTTAAGTGTGCATCTTGGGTTTTTATATATCAATGAATACAGTACGTATCATCATTAGATAGTACTAGCAGGCTCGACAGACGATGTCCTGCCCTGATTATAAAAAAATCCTAGACAAATTATATACTAAAACCTTCCTCGAGAATCACTTTATCCATTGTTGAAAACCACATAAAAATCCGTTAATTAGTTTATGAGTTTATCGCGAACAGACAGACGCGGTAGGGGACTTTGTTTTTTACTATGTAATGATAAAACAAAGTCCCCTATCGCGTCTGTCTGCCTGTTCGCGATAAACTCAAAAACTACTGTACGGATTTTCATGCGATTTACACCAGTAGATTAAGTGATTCCTGAGGAAGGTTATGTATATAATTTCTCTTTTTTTTTTTATTATGAGGGCGGAACAAGGTCTACCCGGCCCGCTAGTAATTATTATAAAACCTTTTGTTACTGCTATAATTAAAACCAATCTTTTGAAGCGATGATTGCAGTGGTTAGCGTATTTGAAGCTTATGGCGAAAAAGAACATTTCGATGAAATCATTGCGTGATGATTATTTCTATGCTCGCCTTTCCAAAGCCTCAACTTGAAAATCTGTCACCAAGCACCTATAGGTTTGTTTCGACACGTGCACTTGAAGGCGAATTTCTGTCTAGGTTTAGCGTACTTACCATGTTATAGCACATTGTCATTTAATATAAGTATAGATTCTGTAAATTTAAATTTAAAAAATATTTTTTAGAATAAGCTTATATACAAAATCAGCTACAAAGAATAATCCCCTTTTTTTTTCAATGTATTCGGCTGCAATTTTGAATTAGTTTTATTTCATGTATTGTCGTCATAACTGAACAAACATGCAAAATTATAGTCTATTTCAGCATGCAAGCTTTGGCCTAAACAAACCAACAAACATTGCAAGTTTTTAAAAAAACAAACCGAACGATATATCATATGTCGAAATCTATCAAAAAAAACAAAGCGTATTAAAGAAATTATATATATACTAGCGGGTCCGGCGGACGTTGTCCTGCCTGAATAATAAAAAAAAATCCTAAAAGTCAACCGCAGCGCCACCTACCGGGTCCAATTGGGAATATAAACCATTCTCAGATCCACTGGAACACGCACATAAAATTTCATCAAAATCGGTCCATCATTTTAGGAGGAGTTCAGTGACATACACACGTACAGAAGAAATTTATATATAAAGGTATATATATAACATACATTCGAAGAATATTACCGTAAATATATAATACGCATCGAATTTTGCGTTGGGCAGGATATGTTACAAAGATGGAAAGAACCACGATATCTAAAAGACTTCTCAAGGAAAATCTGATGCTACTGTTCTTCTTCTTTTTCTTGTTTTGGCCCCGCAGAAGCATTTACCGATGAAAATTCGGGAGTGTTCATATCAGTTAAAAATAATTAAAGCAAAATATTAAAAAAAGAAAATGAGCCGTCACGGGACGCCTGGCAGATGTGAAACATCGATATTGTTTTGTATAAGTAATATGCCTAGAAGACTGTTCTTCTAATCTGTATTACGACAGGAATCAGCCATGGCATAATGAAAAGATAAAGCATTACAAATACCTTCCATAAAATAACGACTGTTTATTTATTTTATTACATAAATATTCATTTTTATGAAATACAAAAATTCAACAAGCCGCAGTCGCGGTGTGTTTGGCGGAATTTATCAAAGGGCGCTAGGTCATCGGCACGTGCCGCGTAAGACTAGTATAACGAGTGGCCGACAAAACATTTTGAATTTTATGTATATACAGATAGGGTTGCAAATGTTTTTGAGTATTTCGTCAATAGTACAAAATTCGTGTTTTGCGTCGCCACGTTGCCGCACCAAGCCAAAATAAGTTGTTGCACGTAGTTAAGTCTGGAGGGATATACTTAACCAGGCGAAATACCACACACGACTATACAGTCTACACGAATCTTTGCTAATGTTGTAAATACGTTTATTCGTATTTTTTTTATATCGTAGGAGGCAAACGAACAGGTGGGTCATCTAATGTTAAGTGATCACCATCGTCCATAGATACTTGCAACACCAGAAGAGTCCCAAGTGCGTTGTCACCCTGTGTTTGGAGGAGGGGGTTGGGTGGTGGGTTATCCGGCGCCCTCACTGACCGAACGAACACAAGAATGCAAGCACAGTTACTTCACGTCGGTTTTCTATGAGAGGGTGGTACTACCACGGGCGAGCCGACCCATTCATGCTGAAACCAGTAATAGCATTATTAGTTTGTTTGTTTGTTACTCTTTTACGCCTACTATTCAATCGTTCATCAAGCAATTTCTCGTAGACATAGGTTACTTCCGTCAAGTAAAAGTGTTGTTAAAAAGGTAGGTTAAATGTACATTTACATGAGATTTTTTAGCAACACCTGACCTAATAACGTAGTACTGCCATGTCTTTAATCTGAAGTGACATTGATCGATCATTCGTGACTGGAGAGTGTCGTGTGAAAACGAAACAAATACATGTATAGATTGCTATTGTGTAACTTTTACATTCGAAGTGATCATTACGCGTAGTACAGTAGTAGTAGGAGTAATAGACAGCCCTAGACAAGATATAGTCTCCATTACAAATCCAACATACTATCATACATTGAAGCTTATTATATGATACCCGTGATACTAATTATAATAATAATATAGTTCGTCTTGCCTCATTGTATTGAACCTGCAGTTCATTATAAACGGTTTCTCGGTTATAAACAAACGAAATTACAAAAAGACGTGGCTAAGAATCTGCAGAGGCAAGACAGTAAAACTAATAGACAGTCCCGTATTGTAAATAGTTTTGGTTTGTCGTATTTTAAAGTCTAAGATATATCTATAGATGATTAATTGGAGATCCGTTTTAAAACTATGTAGTGCCAGCGACTCCACTCTTGTGAAAATAGTTCATTTTTTAAGTAAAAAAACCCTTTAGCCGCCTTTCGCGATTTTATGATCGCGCCACTGATGACCTCGATATGCTAGTGAAGCGTCACCTACATGTTCGTGACGTATTACGCTTGTGCTAGACACTTCACAAAGACGCTTCCCATTTATTTATATGCATACACAACAATTTATATGTAAACGTTAGAGAAACTACGGTAATAAAAAAGTCGTAGAGGCCGGAAAGTTATATCGGCAAGGCTCGGCGTGTAAAAAAGATTTTTCCATAAACCACGTACCTTTATAAAATTGAATTATCTTATTATCACAAATTGCCGACGGCGAAACGTACGATGTAGCGGCATGCTACATACAAAAATGTTCAGAAGACAACCCTTACAAGATGGGAAAATCGAAAGTTTATCGTAATTAGGGTTTATGAATTGTAATATATAGAAATTGATAGTGGATCCGAGTGCTGGGGGGCTACGAAACAGACGGATGGGAAAAGATTCCATGTGACGGAGATGTGGATGTGAAGATACATGTGTGGTGCAACTAGGATGAATAAGATAAACCTTAGGTGGGGTAAGTGTAAAAAGGAGAAGAAAGCAATACTGGACGATATCTATATGTTATTATACGAATAGCTCGTAAGTTCTTTGAAATGTGAATTTTGAATGAAGTGCGTAGGACGCACTGTAGAGGTGCGGGCAAAGCACAAAAATAACGCTCGGTTTCTGGGAATTTTGTTAAAATGGAGAGTTTCATCGAAACAATAATTTGGCAACAATTGCGCGGCGTAAATTCCGTGAGCATCATGACCTACATAACTTCAAAGACACTCCAACTGCTCAAACGATCAAGAACTGAATCGTAGAGTTCGAAAAGACCGGTTCGGTATTAGATAAACAGCGGACGGCTTAACCAAGGACAACACAAAAGAAAGCAAATATCAGGAGAACGCCCCCTAGTCGTAGCCCGGGGAGAAGAATAGGGGAGTTTGATACGCCCGGTGGTGCGTACGTCCTTCCGGAATGGTGTAACAGAGAGTGGGCTCCCTGTCATTTCGACTGTTGCAGGTACTCACCGGACATGGTTGTTTCGGGTAGTACCTGCACCGGATCGCACGCATGAAGCCGACCGCTGCATGTCATGAATGCGGCGCTGCGGAAGGTATCGCGCAGCACACTCTATCTGAGTAAGCTGCGTGGGAGAGACAGCGCCACATTCTGGCTGCGGCGGTAGGGGCGGATCTATCGCTGACGAGTGTGGTTTCGGCCATCAGGCGAGCAGGCGTGGCAAGGGATGACCTTCTTCTGCGAGGAGGATATCTTGCAGAAGGATGCAGCGCAGAGGGCGGGCCCGCGAAGACGAACCTCTGACCGGTCCTCTTTGCCGACGGAGAACCGGTGAGGCTTCATCCAAGTTTGAGTAGCGAATGCGATCCCTTGCCACCCCAACAAAAACGGTATGTCGGTACACCGTGGGGAGTCCGTGCGAGTCGGACATAACCCACTCTCTCCCCCGGGAGGGTGGGTATCCATAAGGGATTTCCCCACGATAATAAAAAAAAGGAGAACGTCACAGTCTGTTAGTAAAAACATTAATCAGTCAACTCGTAAGGGTTTCAGATCATTAAACGTTCCAAGAACATCGTTACAGCATATTTTAAAGAAAGATCTGTGTATGCACTCCTATAAAATTGAGTATAAGAAATTAAAATAATTAAAAAAATAAACGAATTAAAAGAAGCTAAGCCCAGAGTGAGAGAGTGCCCAGAGACTAATTTATATAAAAAACGATCTCTCGAACAGGAGATATCTCTTTTTCCTTACGTAGCCCGGATGTTACTCCAAGTGACTTTTTCTTATGGAGTTATCAAGAAAATAAAGTAAATGACACAAACCCGTGGATGATTGCCGCCCTAGAAGAAAATATCTGAAGAGAAATGACTAATATCACAGAATTAATTTGCCGCGCAGTTGTCATCGATAATTTTAACCGTCGCTTACAGGAGTATTCTCGTCATAATAGGTCGTATTTGGATGATGTAATTTTCTAAATATAATTCCACAATATTGGTACTATTATTATTTTATTTACTATTTATAGAAGTACTTTGCGCCACCAATTATTATTGAAGCAATTTTTTTATTACAATTGTAAGGTACGATAGTTCGAGGTCAAGGTAAAATTTATTTCAAAACTTCAGTAAACGTTATTTTTGGAGAAAACCATTTAAGTTTTTTCACCGACTCTCGTATAACCGAGCCCTTCGTGATGTAAATAAAATTTCGCAATTTAGTCCTTTTGTATAAAAGTGTGGAACTTATTAAATACTCAACAGTCACTGAGTAAATAAACAGACCGAGTTCCTTATAAAACCTGTGTAATTTAATTCGTTATAGTACGACAAAGTATCTAGCACTGTATCTGATGATAGTAGGAATAGTTTTAAATTACTCGCAACATAGTTAAACAGATTTATGGTCGGTTTCTGAGATACTTCAATTGTAGTTTATATGTTCAATAGCGTTATCGGTTCGATAACTTGTCAAATTGTGTTTCTGAACACATAATCATACGATAAATGTTATTTTTATTATTTTTTTTATTGTAGCCCGGCAAAGTGACTGTACTGTGCCTGATGGTAAGCACAGTACAATCCAAAAACAATGGCGACCGCCGAAAGACATACTATCCATCGCCGGTCGCCGCTGTCATGCCGGTCTGAAAGCGACCCAGTTAGGGACAGCTCCCCCCCCCTGGTTGCTGGATATACACCGGCTGATCCCGGAACGCGACACGCCCAAACGTGCCACTATGGCGGGTGTTCCACCTGGCGTATGGTGGTCGCGATCCAGTCGGGTACAGACACCCTACCACCCCACCAGTTTATCTTAAGGATAACTTTGTTGAGTCAATAACTATTGGTAGTTTAACCGAGTACCTCAGAAATCGTGCAGGTGAAGGGTGAAAATAATTTAATCACATTTCATTGACATAATTTCCAAAATATAAATATATATTATTACATCACAAATTTTAAATTGAGAAGGGTGAACGTGCTGCTTATTTTTTTTCCTACCATTGAATTAATCAGTTGAAATAAAAATCAATTGACAAATCTATGCCAGCGCATTACTATACCTATTTCACTACTTTTTTGTTGTGTTGGTGATTGTTCGGATAAGGTTTGTACGAAAGAAAATGTTTGAAAAACTATACGGAATTGTGAAACAATTGGGTTAAACGATTTCCATATAAAGAGGTGAGTGAGTGAGTGAGACAAAAGGACTTTTATGTGTTTTGTATTTTATGTCTTTTGATCTTCAAAAATATTGACAGATTAACATTCAGTTGTTATTTTTCTATTCTGTTTAATTATTAGGTCGTACTGCAATAAAAAGATTTGATCTCATTGCATTAGTTTCATATAACTTACAATTATTGCGTAGTTTTTGGCGGGATCTTGACCTGTCATTTAGTGGATTTTATATTTTATTCATAATCTTGTGTCAGTTGAATCTATATTTTGTAATATTGATGGTGTTTTACGTAATATGGTTCGGTTATTGTGAACAAGTGAAGTAGATGAGAAATAATACCATACAGCATGAATTCTGAGATGACACAAAAACTCGATTGAAAGTTTTAACAAAGAGCCGCCATCTTGTTAGAACATTGAGATTATCACAAGATACTTGTAATGTTGTTACATACTCGACAATAACAGTAAAAATCCAGAAGATTCGTTGCAAAAATAAAATAAAAGAGAGATTATTGCGTAAAATTATTTATGCATTTCTCTTTTATTAAGTATTCCAATAAATATTATCAACAAACATACGCGACACTACGCTCTTTTAATACCGGAAAAAAACCATATATAAGATGGCAAGACAGTATATAAAATAACTCTGAAAGTGGAAAATGAACGGCATTTCAGGTAACACGTGAGAATTTGATCGTAAAAGAAAAGGTGAGGTGGAATATAGGTAAAACCGGGACAAGATGGCGTCCACGTGACACGGTATGTCGTGAGTGTTTTATAAAGTGAACTAACGACATGTACCTTATTTTATGAAGTGTCCATAACATTTATATGTTTTTTTTTTCAAAGAGGTTTTATGATTTTTTTAAATGATCCTTCTTTTGGGACGGTGTGAATTGGATTTTATAAAACGAAAATGTTTAACGAAAGAAACATAGCTATAGATGTAATTTAGGTTTTAGGCTGTGAGAGAATTAGTATATTCTTATTCTAGTCGAAATATATACAAGGAGAAAGAGAGAAATTTGAAATCTATAGCATATTATTTTCTATTGAATCGTACTTTTAAAAATTATTCTTTGTTGTGTATATATATTAATAGCATTGTTAATATATATTAAAATATTATAGAATAATGCCGAAATGTATGTTTACCATCTCCGTAGTGTATTCGACTTTGATGACATTTTTTATAATTTGACCCGGCAGGTGGCGCTGCGGTCTGGTTCTATCATTTTTTTACTATCAGGACAACGTTCGCCGGGCCCGCTAACGTACATATAAAACAACTGAACTATCTAATGCTTCTCCAAGCCTAAGAAACGGCAGACCAGGTTTTGACTAGACTGTGGTTTAGAATTTGAAGTGATGATGGCTTATTCGATAGTGTGTTCGGTCACTTTGTCGATAGACGTAGGTTTGAATCCTAGCAACTGAGTCAGATTATACGGTGAAGGAAAACATAGCGATGGTACGATGGCATTGTGGTAGGGCTTTTTCTAACCCGGCCTCACTACCACCATCAAGTAGAAAATCTGTCGCCAAGCGACTGTTAGTATGTTCCGACAGCTGCACTTGACAGCCAGTCCCCCCTAGGTTTAGCGTGTTTAACATCTTGAACCACAACGTCATTCAATATCAGATAAGATTGTGGTCAAACACTAAAATGTATAAAGTATAAATCTCCTTTAATATGAACAAAGCCATGAGCAGAAGCTAGTATTACGTATTTAGTTTTAGCAGAGACATCGTCATTTGTAAAGTTTTGCCGCGTCACGTCACCACGTTCTGTATACCCTTCACTCTACACACGTGTATAACTAAGTTTTGTCACGTGAGATTAATGGATTGCATGCTATCATTTCCTGTTTCTTTAGTCCTTTGAAGGTTCATGCCCAGAAACCCTTTCATACTTTGTATATACATCACAAGAAATACTTTTTGTATTCTTTTTTGGCAACCAGTCTGCCATTGTCGAATAAATAATGAAGTGTCTTGTGGTAATTTTAATGTTATAACAAGATGGTGGCTCCTGAGAACTTTACAGGGACTTGGCATCTCGGAACTCATTCTCCGTGGATTTCCCAACCATTTCCTTTGTGCACACTAACCCAACTACATTATTGAAAATACCGCCAATATCACAAAATATAGAGTCAAATGACACAAGATTAAAATATAAAATCCACGGCAAGATAGACTAAGATTCCACCAAAAACTCCAAGAAGTACTTAAAACGAAAATACCGTATTTCATATACAAAACACTAACACCGTTTCGAAACACATCCCAGTCAGGCTTTGAGAATAATCTTTGATAGGGTTTATCAATGTTCTTTTTTAGTACTATTTAAGTTATATAAGTACTGTTGCACAGTCTTACATTCTATTTTAGTGTATATATTTCCTCACTTCACTTCGAGATATCACTACCTTTGAAGCAATGTTCGACCTTGCAAATAAGCTTACAGCAATAAATCTTGTTTTACATTCCTTGAACTTATTGTTCGGTAAATGGGTCATGTACTTAGGAAACGATCTGTAGAACCTAACTGTATTATCTAAAAACTATTTTTTAATTCATAAAAAAAAAATAGTATGACTTTTTTTATATCATAGGAGACAAACGAACAGGCGGGTCATCTGATGGTAAGTGATGACCGCCGTCCATAAACACCAGTAACACCAGGGGAGTAACAAGTGCGTTGCCAGTCTGTGTTTGGGGGGAATGGGGGATGGGAAGAGGGGAGAGAAGAGGAGAGGCGACGGGCCTCCGGCGCTCTCACCGACCGAACGAAATGTAGCAATGCAAGCACTGTTACTTCACATTGGTTTTCTGTGAGAAGGTGGTACTACCCCGGGCGAGCTTACCTACAAACTATCCTAACTAATATTATAAAAGCGAATGCGAGTTTGTTTGAACATTCACTTCTTAAATAATCAACCAATCGACATGAAATTTTGCATACACTTTGTCCGGGATACGGAAAAGGACCTAAGGCATGTTGGTACGTTGGCACATATGATTTTCGTGGAGAACTATATATATAATCATTTTTGCTATAACTCACCGCTAGATTGCGCTGTAGTGGATTAACTTTGTACCGTTCAACCGATCACCATAAAGAATAGTACGTGTAATTTTTTGGAACATGATGAATTGAAAATGGAATAGTAAAAAAAATCATGTCTACTCAAAAATTTTTAAATATAGTTGTAATTATTTTTCTGTCCTCTGCAAACTCTTGGTTCGTACCTTTTTTTCCTAATTTCGTTTGATTATTATTGAAAAACCTTTGATTGAAGAAGGCGTTACCTTGCGGAAAACCATCATTAAATATTATAGTGGACGCTACTTTGCACTTCCGCCTGGAATTGATTGACCACCACTACGTCTAACTGCAACAAAAAGATAATCAATTAATCAAAATATAAATATGTATATATTAATTATACAATATATAATGAATATAAATATAATAAATTAATTTAAATGTGTTGCAGATTGACGTGTAATCACGACAATCGATTACACGTGCTTCGCTCCTTCACGGAGAATCTTCAGATTGACGTTGACTCTTTCGATGCGAGCGGGCGATTCTCTTTTTGTTGCAGTTGGACGTAGTATTGGTCAATCAATTCCAGGCGGAAATGCGAAGTAGCGTCCACTAATTATTATTAATTAATATTTATTAAATAATCGTTTTAAATGTAGTGCAGCTTAAATACAGTGAGCAAGACTTACAATATTATTATTTATTATACTTAACTATTATTTTAATTATAATTAATATCATGGATATTATATAATGTGCTTAATTAAGCCTATGTTAGTATGTCGGATCTGTAATTGAGACTATTATAGCCTTTATGGTGGCTTGTTAAAATAAATTAATATACATTAAACTATAAACTGTTATTCGCCACACGATACTATGTATAATTGTGTATGTATATTCAATTTGTCAACACCGGATACAAGTCTGCCAACATTACCGGAAAGGGAGTGGGGTTGCCTTATCAAGTACTCTCAGGGTTAAGTAACCGCAGCTTTGAAGTTACTATTAATATTAAGTAACATCTCGACCTAAAATTTTGTTACACTTCTATAATATTTATATGACTTACCGATACTGTTGGAGATTGTTCTCAGCGCATTGATTTTCGATTCTTTGAAACTACATTTAATAAGACTGTAGAATATAAAAATACCCGCGGCTCTAAACGCATTTGTAACATCGAAATTATTTCAGTCTATAGTTTTATATCCATTTAAAGTTTAAGAAATTATTATAGGCTATCGTTTTCTGACCAAAATACGCCTGAACATAAATTTAATTAAAATGGGTTGTTAATTAATGAAGGTGATTTTTTTCTATAAATTATCTATTAAACAGATAGGCAAATTTTGTTATTGTTATATTCGTGGTATTCTTTAGGGATGATAGAACCAAATTGAGAGAAAAAATCATTTTCTGTGCATAGAAATGCACATTTATTACAATGGATTTCTTTTTTTTTGTCTTACTATATGATGATTTTTTTATACTACGAAAGTGGCAAACGCCTGAAACGGGCCGCCTGATGTTAAGCAGTCATCGCAACCTATGGATGCTTGCAACATCAGAGATGTCACATGAGCATTGCCAGGAGATGATTCCTATTTCTAAGAACATTGCTCAGGCATTGAGGTTTCCTCAATATATGTTCCTTCACGGTAGCCATAGAAACTATAGTTATTTCATATAGCAGTGAAATTGCTTTTTATCACTGCTACTTCCTTGATGGTAAATGAAAACGAGTTATATTAAAAAAAAAGATATTACGCACGAGACTTCTATACCTACAAGTACACATGTGTAAATGAAAAAGATGTTCGATATCCTTCATTTTACTCTAACGTTCTAATTAACTTCTTTCATCCTACATTCAATATTTTAACATGACTTACGTTCCATACCCTTTGAGATTAACTGGTCAGATTGTAGGTTAATTTTATAATAATATAATATATACAATGTAAATTCATAATATACATTAATAATTTATTGATAAATAATTTATCTTTAGTAAATTTATATAACCAATGAAAATGAATTATGTTCGATTTTCGACCACTAGGCGACCACTAGTAGTGTATAAATTCACCTGGTGTCTAATATTTTTTAATCAAACTAAAGTAACAAAAAAAATGAGACCAAACCTTTAGTATATTTTAAACATGTAGTTAAATAAAATAACAACTGAACAATTGAACATCAATCTGTCAATATTTTTGATGATCTGTGTATCGTATCACTCACTTTTTATATGGAAATCTTATAACTTTTTTTACTTTTCCATGTGAATTTTTATACGTTCCCTTTCATGAAAATCTTTTGACAATTACAAACAATAAACTAACTAAATAGTTCTGTAACCGTTCTGCAGTGATGCGATTACATAATTTGGAAATTGATTTTTATATATATAGATAAATTATAATTTACACTGATTACATAAATATTTCACCCATAAATTTTTAATTATTTTTCTATAAACTAAGTACCGTAAAGATTTTATATTTCTGTCATATATAGCACTGTAATTATATCACGAGAATTCCATTTGTGACCGTTCGCAGTGCTATATGAAACGATATGGACCTAATCTACTATGGCTTACTGTCACATAGTCCTCCTAGATGCTGAAATGTTCGGATTAATCTAGACGCGTACAATTGTCTAGATTCGGAGCTGGGACCCGTGATAAATCATTGTTTGTTGACATAATATATTTGAGTACCATATATACTACATTTATATATATATATATGTTATATATATATATAACAGCATACTACGTGCGCTGGTGGACCGGTGGGACTCTCCGATGATGGCTCGCTGGATACGGCTACATGCAGTCATACAGTGAATTTCCACCATCACCGGAGGTTTCACTCGGACTTGCCACTTTATGTTATATACTGTGTTCTGTGTTTTTGTTTATAATTTATTTTTCTGTTTTATTATTATTACTAATACTAATTTTTTAATCCTGTAATTGTACCCACAAATATGGACGTAACGATGAGTCTGAAATAAATTATATTATTATTATTATTATTATATAAACTTGTACAGCTGATATATGTGCATATATCTAGCTCTACTAAAATAATAACTACAATATTAATCAAAGTTTCATTAAATCTGTGTAATAAACCAGAGATTGTGTCAATACAAATTTGTAGAATATTTCGTTGAAGACCTTTATAACTACTGTATTATATATTCATTATATTTTATAATATAAATGGTTATATATAAATGTATATAATATAAAATAAAAGGCTATGGCAGTAGCTCCAAACGCGTTTATTATATCTTTTCATCTACTCATTTAATTTTTCTTATAAACTTTTTCTTTGTTATTTAACTTTATTCTTTGCAACCAGTCTTTTAGATTATTACTGCTATTGTCGAGTAGTTAATATTATTACAAGTTAGTGTCGGGCGATCATTTTAATGTTAACGTTCCAACAAGATGGTGGCTCCCTTGTTACAACTTTCCAGGGATTTTTGTGCCATCTCAGAATTCATGCTCCGTGGTATTATTTTCCATTCACTTCACTTATGCACAATAAACAAACTATATTACATAAAACACCATCAATTATACCCAATATAGAGTCAAGTAACACAAGAGTATTAATAGAATATAAAATCCACTACATGACAGACTAAAATCCCGCCAAAAAAACCTTCCATACTTTTACTGTAATATTATGAAGCTCAAATTACTGTTTTTTTTATATTGTTATTATAATTTATATTAATATGGAATTAAACAATTCTTCGCTTTTAAAATACCTATAATTTATTCCGCGTTTAGAATAAAATATTATACAGTAGAACCTCGATAAGTTAAAAACCTTTATAACTTCAAAAAATATTCTGTTCCCTTCCCTTCAGAGCCTAAAACTTCTATTAAAATTCGCACCCTCGATAACATAAACTAATAATTTCAGTATTAACCCTCAGTTACTTAGAGAAATGTTTCGATGGACTCTATAACATAAACTGTCTGCCAATGAGTTATTTCGAATAAATGTACAAAACTGTAATTGCATGTTACAAGTTAATTTGTTAACATAAACAATAAGTATACAATCCCCTATTGTTTCTTTGAAATCCCTAAAAGCTGTATTTGCGGTGGTTAGGACAGCGGCTTACTGGGATGATTAGTTGTTGATCACTGTTCAGGAAACTGTACCGTATGGTAAAAGTTACCTAAGTAAAATGAGTTATAAACGAAAATTAATAACACTAACATACGCTGATAAATTAAAAGCGGTGAAAAGTGGACTAAAAAGGAAAGATGCTGCGGCTCAGTTTGGAATACACGAAAGTACATTATCACTTATAATTAAAAAAGAAGCTGAACTCTTGAAGAAACGAGAATATGGAGAAAGTCTTTTATGTAACAGACGAAACATTGCTGAATTCCCTATTTTGGAACAATATTTATTTACGAGGTTCAAACAGTGGTCAATAAAAAACATCAGTGTTACAATTAATGAAAGAAAAAGCTGAAGAGTTCGCCAATTCGCTGAAAATCCATAATTTTAAAGCTAGCAATGGCAGGTTAGAAAACTTCGAAAAACTGCATGATTTTTTGGCTTTCAAGAAAGTGTGCAGCGAAAGTGCGAGTGTAACATAAATCCTTGATAAGTTAAAAACTCTGTAACTTAAAATATTTTCTGTTTTCCTTTGATTTTAACTCATCGAGGTTGTACTGTATTATGAAATCCAAAATGCATTCGTCGTCAAGACTGGAGTGTAAACAGAGTACAGTTAGTGTCGACACAACTGATTTCATATATGAAAACCTTGTTTGCAACGTTCGCAATTGTATTCGTTAGTGCTGCACCTTCTGCATGAAATGTTATTTCAGTATTAGAATCTTCACTAACCGTTACTAGCATTTGTTATTATTTATTGCTATTTGTTATAACTACTACAAATGGTCATTTTATAGCTAAATGAATGTTGTATAAATACTCTCCGGTTTCAAATATTCAAGCGTACCAAGTTTCACGAAATTTATATTTTGTAGCGCCATCTATTGGCGAAACTATTTCCATGAATAAATATCTAGTTATCATAACTTTCAACGTGATCGATTAATTGTTCTTAGAATTTATAAATCTTTATATACCGGGATACATTTTATACATATGTGTATGTACCGGTTGTAATGATCACGGGTGATGTATAACACCGATAGATTGTTATTAGAATTTACTAGTGGGCCCGGCCGACGTTGTTCCGCCCTGATAATAAAAAAAACCTTGGCAAATTATATACCTAAACCTTCCTCATGAATCACTTTATCTACTGGTGAAAACCGCTTGAAAATCCATTCAGTAGTTTTGGAGTCTATTGGGAACAGACAGACAGAGGTGGCAGTAGAGTTTGTTTTATACTATGTAATGATAACTTTATACATATTATGTGTATTTACCAGTTGTAATAATCACGGCTAATGTATAATACCGATAGATGTTACTAGTTGACACGTTTGCAAAAGAGACACAAACTCTATGAGCATTAAAAGAGGCTTGAATAATAAAGTTAATTGTTTTGTGTATAGTTAGAAATATCATAGCTTTGAAAACGTTTATTATGTGATATACTAGAGGATTGTATTTGACATGGGGTGAGCTATACTATGTAGCATATATGCACTAAATATGTAGCATCAAAAACAAACTAAGCTTTAATATAATTCAGTTAGTAAAAAACAGTGCTTACATCAATGTGTACACCCGAAGTTAGTGAAACTTCCTGAGAATATGTGTCCTATGCCCAGACCCTCCCCTCGTCCTCAAGCAAAGAAAGAATGCCAGCCGCCGACAGCCGCGACCGGCGAGATGGATTGTATTTCTTCTGTCCTTTTTTTTTTTTTTTTTTTTCTTCCCTACCCACCAGAAACATTTTTTTCCGCTCCCCAAAAAAAAAAAAAAAGAATATGGTATATATGAGAATGCTCATAGATTATATACTATACGGAGTTCCGTAGTATAAATAACTATACATTTACTTATTTTTGTATACTACTAGACACAGTAAGATGCTTATACATACTTACATAAACATACAAATGTATAACTACCTCTAGTTTAACATATAACGAAACTTTTTCCCAACCGAGGCATAAGAAGTTTCACTTAAAATAAATTATTTGGTAGTGGAAAAATTTATGGGTTCGCGTCACTGATGGCCTCGAAATACTCTTGATAAATTACGTATTAATTATAGGTATATCATTACGTAGTCGTTTTTTAAAATAAGATTTGGTCTTCTTCGTTAGTACTCCCGTGCGGAGCCGGGCGTGGAGCTAGTTTGATATAATAATTGATAAGAAACCTTTTAAATTACTCATAACATTATTTTTAAATATTGTTTATAAATGTATAATACATTATTATTTATAAACCTAGTAATTAATATTATATATTCCAATTATATTTGAAAAAGAAAGCGATTTTATTATCACATTTTGCAACAACTTAACATAGAGTTAGCGTAGGAAATGCAAAAGAACATGAATTACTTTTTACTCTGAATGTACAGCAAAACACGAAAACAATGTCGCGATAAAAAGCTAGTGTCTTAATAAATTACAGGTGATATAAATCTGCCTCCTTATTGGATGGCAGCTAAAGAGACATAACAAATCGATCACTAGAGGCATGACCTCAATTAAACAATGTCCGTATTATTTGTCATTGTCAATTATATTAGTATTGATCGAGCCTTTAGCACCATAGTTCAAGTTTAATATAATAGCCTCATACTGTGACATAATAATTGGCATTGCAATTACCAATTTTATTACACTAGAAGGGTGGTGGTATTGCTGCAATTTTTTACTGAAAAAGTATCACATTCCTACTGACGTCTAAAGGTGATCGTAATTACAATAACTTACAACATAAAGCATTATTCTTACGCAGTAACATTTTTTTTAAATAACGTTATTTTGCTGTTCAATTCTTATTTTTCGTTATTATTATTAACAATGCCAATTAGTGGTGAATGTTACAGCATTATGCAACAAACAATAGAAAGGGAGATAGGACAAACAACGAATATTCACCTCATTATCATGCTACTAAAACCAATACGATATAAAGAGCATTTTAACCGAAACCAGAATAATTGACAACAGTTTGTAGCAACGATTGTTGTAGAATAACGTGACAGCGTAATTCCTTGTTTATAACCGTTATTATCGTCTTTATGATTGCCACAAAACGATATTGTCCTCATTGCTTTGTTCCAACTTTAAGAGTGTGCTTAACAATGCGCACAAATACATGAGATTTTCCAATTCAGTATCCAGGACAAGCAACCAACGACCGTAGCTGTTTCGATAGGACTCCAGTATTTTCGGAGTTACTTATAAATACATTTTGAGTGGGTAAATCTTGTATAAAATCACTGACTCATCCGCAAACAGTGGAGGAGAGGTATGACTGATTCTTATTAATTAAAACACCAAGATGTTCTTCTTCCATCTATTTGCTGGGGAACTGCAACTGCTTGCGTATTTTCTACTTGAACTCAGCAGCTATCGGCCCCAAATCAGAAGCCCCGTCTTATTACCTGATTGGTTGAAGTATAAGGGTCGGCCTGACATACCGACAGGAGGCACATCGAACACAAATGGACCTGTAAAGTATTTGCTAGGGCGATTTATGGGACTGTGTTTATCACTTGACGACAGCCAGAGGTCCATTATCCACCCAACGCCGCCGTTGTTTCTCGACTGCGGGAAGAGAGTGGCTGAACTACTCCCTCTCTTACTCCTTTTCCAGCATTATTTGTTCGCAGGGGCCATGTAAAGAAACTAAGTTCGTCCGCCCTATATTGGGTAATAACCGCGCTAACGTAGCCGTAGCTCCCCAATGTGGGGAATTAACTGCCCGAAGTGGTTTACAAACTTCCATCGGCATATTCAAGATACGTTCACGATTACTTATAAATTTCTATAGTCTACAGTGTTCTGATAACATTAAATGGATTGCAAAGTGCTACTCTATACCACTTTATTTTAAATATTGGTACAATCACGAAATGCTGTCTTAATATTATTATATTTTTAGATTGGAGCGTTTTCAATAAGTCCACAGATCGTCGGTAAAAGTATGATATTTAAAAATAACAATACAAAATGAGTGATCGACAAGGGTACATACGATGACAGGAGTATTCGAGTCCGAAGCTGTCAGATGTCAGCGCAGACTAAAAATACAGTTCAAATGAAAATATAACTATTGATTCGATTTGTAAACACGAATCTATTTTTATTATAAATATTTTGTTTTCTTATAATTTCAACCTTTAATCCTTAAGGTTACATGGACCTATATTATTTCTGAGAACTTTAGTCTGTTATTTGTAATACATGTAATCTTTTCAATCGAATTACTTCTCTGGTGCTAGCGTTGTTTCTCTTTATTGGAACTCATTCCTTAATCTTTAATAACTTTAAGACACTTTGCAATTTCGTCATAATTGAGACTTTGAATTGTATCAATGTCTTATATTTTTACTCGATAGTTCAGAAAGAGAATATTATTTGTGGGTTGTGTGTATGTATTTCTAAGTATTTGTGATGCTGTTTAGTTTAGATGACTTGATAGATTTTCAGCTATCACGTGTTTTTCGAGTCGTCTTGATTGTGGGAACGACATATATTATATAATATTGAAGTAAGATACCTTAACCAACTAGAAGAAGTCTCAGAGTCTTTGCAGTTGAGATTTTCATTCTTATTTATTAAAAGTCGCTGGTGAGCAATAAAATAACAACCGTTTTAATTAATCAGGCAATTTATTTTATCCGTGTTAATTATTTTCGACATCATAAGTTCTGTTTTGTAATATTGAAAGACACTCAACTGAATCTCGTTGTCAGTGACGTCATCGCCATTTCGTTTTGCCACCGTCGTGGCGAGGAATAAATAAGCCTTGAAATACATCGGGAGTTCTATTGTGGGGCCTTCATTCTCTATTCTGGTTCGAACGTTGCTATACTACTGTGATTTATCTATAAACAACTTATTCTGAGAATAAAACAGATTATTTCTGCTATATATAAAAGCGTATAAGTTAGTTCTATATTGGTATACCTAATATAGCACAGTTTAATATATTTAAGTTATAAAATCTTTATCAAAAAGGCTTATTATGCTTTATAGCATCGTAGATCCGGATTCAAGTGTAGGCGTGGGAGCTAGTTATTATGTACCTAGCTACATTACCCTGCCAATTGGTTCCTATTTCACTTTGTAATGTGAATATCGAAATATGTCTACGACTGTTATAATAGCACCCACGTTATTGAAATAATAATAAAAAATACCTTTTGTAAAAAAACAAGACAAAAATTCCAAGAGTAGGTGTTCAACGGGATAGTTTTAAACGTTTCAAAGATTTAGTGTTTACATATAAGAGTGTTCAAAATATGAGCTAAGGTATTGGTGTGCACTCGCCTCGACACCAGGCAGATAGGGTGAGACTTGTTCCTTACTTGCTATTGTCAATTATCTTGTAACTTCAGAATATTTTTGTCCGCTCGACTCAGACCAAGAGGCTAGAGATCCCCAACTGATTCGTGACGATGTAAATCTCTCAGAAATTACCCTGAAGGGGTTCACTTTTGAGCAGGAGACGCGAAACGTTGGAAAAACTGATAGAAAAAATCCCTTATAGAAAATCAAAGAGGTTTCGTGATGTGTAGGCCCTGGCCAAGTAGGAAGAAAATCTCGTTAAAAATCCACAATACAGTCTAAGATTATGATCGGTGATAGGCACTTCATAGGCAGTCAAAGGACTGCCGACAGAAGTAAAAACTCAAAACAATGAAATAACTGTGTTCTTCTTTGAATTTTTAAATTTTGTTAATTTTTATATTTAAATTATTAACATTAGCCTGGTTTTCACATTTATAGGCACTTGGGGCAATAATTATACACATTTTTTTAAAGTTTATTAACCAATCAAAGATATGAAGAGCTGCATAATATCAATATTACATGTACACAGGCCGTTATACGCGTCGCTATTTCGACGCAAGCCACGCAAGCGTAATACGGTCGGTCACGCTTATTAGCATGTCTTTGATGTGAAATCATGAGTTTTTGGCCTGCTAAATAAACCACAAAACGCGCCTAAAGAAATTTTCACTCAAAAAAATTACACACTTACAAAACGTATTTTATAGTTAAATACAATATAAATAAGAAAATATTCCTAATATAAACCATTTGTCCTTTCAAAAATCAATGAGAGCTATTTTAATAATATCACAAAATTCATATCAATGTCAACGAGTACTTACGCGTATTAATAAAATGAATATTATTTTTTGGATTTAATTCGATGGAGGGTTATGAAAATTCGTCGCACTTGATACCGTTGACGGCCCTTGAATAAATAAACTTCACACTAATGCCACGGTACAAAAGAATCCTCATGTTTTTAATACAATCCCAGTTTCTTTTTAGTTAGTTGAGTTTTCTTCTAGATATTAAATATAATCGTAAACACCAATAACACACATAAAGATATTTAAATCTTTCTTTTTTTTTGTAACGTAACTCAATGATAACTAAAACGCTGTAGATACGATAACTACTTGACATTTTGACAAAACAAATGGCACGAAAACGCACACATACGTAAAGTAATATTGTAACGCCTCACCGTCTTAGATAAAATGTGGAAGTAAGAGGGCCTATTCTCAATATCGATGGTGAAAAAGAAATAGTTATATGTATCTTAAATACGGGCGGATTGACGGGGCAGCGTCAAAAATAAGCTGGCTATAATTTTAACACGGCGCTGTCGAAGCATTTGTGACGTATCTATAGCTTTTTAGTTATAATAAATATCATTCAGTGTAACTGCTTTATTTGTGCCCGAGTTTAAAACATAATTTATTATTTTGAAAATGCTACAAAACATTTAAAAGAATTTATTTATTTCATTGAACTACTATGAATTTTCGAAAATCTGAACACAATGTTACCAATGACATCCAACTCGACAGTAAGCCCCATTTTTATGTCACAAGTTAATTCAAAAGCTGAACTGTGTTTTTAGTTTCTAAACGTTCTACCGTATTGCAAATAAGAATGATCAAGAACTGATTTGAATATAAATATTCAAATAGCGATAATATAGCAAGTTTCAACTGAAGTTTGAAAGGAAATCAATACAAGCAGGCATATAAAAAGACTGTAACAGAAAAGAGAGGAACTTTTAGTGTTCTGTCGTTGAAAAATATAAAAGCTGTCGAGAATTTGCATGCATGTGAGTGTTTCAAGCAAAAAATATTAAAAGAATTTTGATGAAAATTGATAGTCGTAGAGCCTATACATTAGAATAATAGGTGGCTACGACTTATAAAGATACTGGCTTTTGTTCACGGCTTTTCTCGCATTAATATAAGACCTATCCATGGGAAACACTACTTTTTTCTGGATGTCCGTATGACCTTTAGTGTGTTCCTAACAATGTATATACAAAATTTCATGATGACCAGCTAAGTGTTTAAGGTGTGAATGATGAATCGGTGGTCGCCATTGTTTTTGGATTGTACTGCGCTTACCATCAGTCATAGTGCAGTCATTTTGACGTGCTACAATAAAAAAATATATCAAGCTCTACGACTTTTCTTTAGAACTCAATCATACATCTCTTATCATTAAGGCAGCGTTCGTAAGAAACGTTTTCATTCGCCCGTTTTTTCTCCGACTTAATTTAGCGTTTTACCATAATCTCATCTGATATTAATTGACGACGTGGTGTAAGATTGTTAACACGCCAAACCTAGAGAAGACTGGCTCTCAAGTGCGGCTGTCGGAACACGTCAACAATCGCTTGGTGATAGATTTTCAAGTTAAGGGTGGTAACTAGCCAGGCGGACTTAGAAAAAATCCTACCATACTATGACTTCATCATAATGTTTTCCTTGCTAAGATTATGAACTAAGCCATTATCGTTTCAATTCAATCAATTTATTATTTTATTTAACAATACCTAACCCGTGCAACTTCGTCTGCACCAAATCGGTTATTACCGGTTTCGACTGTATTTTTAAACGCGAATAACCTTAAGAAACCTAAAATACGATTGCAGCGACATCTAGCACTCCCAATTATGAATCCAAACTATCCAGGGAGTCACTCAAAAATATACCCAGTTGGTATGTGAGAAATCTATAAAAATAAGCCTAGTACCCGTTCGCAGCATTACCTACCGGGTCCAATTAAGATAAAAACTGTGTCTTCCCAGTACCCCTTGTAACTTCATCACTTAACACAGTTTCAAAAATTAAAACTTTATCTATATTAAATTTCCATTTTGATTTAGTTGTTTGTTTTATAAGAATTTGTAAAGTATACGTGTGAAATCTGCATCCAAACTTAATCTTGTCAAATTTGTTTTACTTTTGACATAAACCATCTTTTTGACTGAGATATTGAACTTGGGACAATATACCTTTCTGACAGTGAAATAATTTTCAAAATCGGATCAGCAGTACAAATGATTCCCCGAAAACAAAGCTCTACCTCTCCGTATAATATTAGTATAAATATAACATAGTATGGTAACTACAAACACCTCAACTAATTATTTTAATCGTAGATTCCCAAACCTGAACCCTACTACTTCAGGACTCAACAATATACACACATCAAAAAAGTCTAAGCAACATGCGTGATATTACAAATTTTACCATTTATATTAATTAATTTCTAAGTATTTACTCAAACAAAGTGCGTAGGTAGTAAACTTTTTTGTTATTGATGACATACTAGCTGGTTGTAAAAAAAAAATTTGATTATGTTTTGTTTTTTCATAAAATTCAAATGACTGCGAATTTGTTTGAATTTAAGTGCGTTTTAATTGCTACGCTTAGTCTTGATTTTATAATTTTACCAACCATTTAAATAAAGTTAGCGACAAAATTGAATTGTTAGATATTCTTTACGTCATGAAGCGACGTCATTTGATGGCAGATGAAATGTAAAGAGCTGTAGGGATGTTGCAAGCGGAAAGTAACCAATCTCAGGTATCTCGACATTTTGGCATTCATAAAAGTGTTATTTGTCGTCTTTGGCAGCGCTACAATAATACAGGAGAACTCACTGAAAAGCATCCAGGCCGTAAAAGGAGTACAACCACTCGGCAAGACCGGTACATACAACTGACTGCAAGACGCCAGCCGATGTTAACCGCTCGAGAGATAAGTTTTAGGCTACAAATTTCAAGTGGTGTTGATGTATAATGGTTTATGGGTATGGTGGTTAATGCATGACAATGCGCGTTCACATACAGCTCGGCGAACCAGTGAATACTTTGCAACGGAGAACATCCGGGTATTGCCCTGGCCTGCACAATCGCCAGATCTCAACCCCATCGAGCACGCATGGGACATGCTCCAGAGACGTGTTTTGAAGGACTTGGACGGAGCGACAACAACCCAACAGCTGAAGGATTTGCTACAATTCCATTGGAAGCGAATACCGCAAGATGACATAAACAGTCTCATTAATTCAATGAATAATTGTTGCCGACAAGTTCTGAATAGCAGAGGTGACCATACTTTGTATTAAATTGTTCTATTCTTTCACAATAAATACATTTTCTTTAGAAATTTCATTTTGTAAGAAAAAAGTTTAGTTTCTTATGTATCTTAGTTTCTACAGTATATTCTAATATTGTTAATTTCTGTTATTAAAAGAACTTATAAAGACAACAGCTGTTATTTTTACATCATAGAACCCTAAAGATATTATTTTAAAAATAAAATACAACGTTATAATGTGAAGAACCATCCTAAAATTTAAATTAGTACATGTTGCTTAGACTTTTTTGATGAGTGTATTTTAGAAAACTAATTTTATCAAATATCGAAACAACCACACGCACTGACAGAACTCTAATTGAGATTCATCTTCTACAATGCAATGTAACTATTGTCTAGGTTTATGTTTTAGGAAAAAATCTTGTCACCTTCGCTTAACAAACATTTTTTTTTTTATATAATAAAATAAATGTAACAACATATAAGTGTCAGGTTTGTTTACACATATTTTTCATATGTGGTTGATAAGTACGCATTTAAACGTCATGTATCCGTAGCTCAGTTACAATGAACTGGACATTATACGGGCCGACGAAGGCGTCGGTTCGGAACCCAACAAATATTTTTTCTATTCGTTTTTTTTTAAGTACGATAGGGAGACGAATAGCTTAATTTTTTAGTTAATCTGTTATAATCTAAGTATATAGCATAAAGAAAATTTACTAAAATTCTTCAAGAATTTCATGATGTAACCTTGTAATATTAGTTATCACTGTGTCAAGTTTCGTCAAAACTGGTTCAGTACTTTCAGAGTGATACGTGTTCAGAGGGACAGACAAAAATGTTAAATGGATTATTTTTGGCTTCTATATACCGATTAAAATTTTCAAAAAATTTAATGTACAGATTTGGCCTTGTTGTAGTTTTATTATAGTATATAGTGTAGATTCAATTCAATTTATGATAAGATTTGTTTAACTCTTTAATTTTGTCATAATATGAAATAAGTGCAATAACTATATCATTTAAACTTTATTGCTCGTATGACATGTACATGAAACTTTCTGAAACAAGTATAATTTGTTGACGAGACTGCAACAAAAGAGAACGATAAATAATAAAGTAAGTACCCACTTTGCGACTACAATGTACTTGAGTGATGAAGGACTCGAGTGGGGGTCACTGCCCCCTTTATATATCTTGACATACGCACTTAAAATATTTTATTGAGACTCTTATATAATCCAATGATACTTTGCAATTTTGGTTATTATGAGCAGATTACTGATTTTATGTATAAATAACATTAATGTTGGATTGCACTTTCAATGGGAATACAATTAGAATTGTGCTTAATATTTTGGGTGAGATTTTTAACATTATTTACAAAGGTTAATCAAATTTTCTTTATAACAATTTGTTTAATTTGTTTCTCACATGTCAATTTGAAACCTCTTTGAAATTTATAGTTCTACATTTTTCCACAAAAACAAGAACAAAAACTCTCTATGTTCCGGTTTTCTTTCACCTTCAGCTTATAATGTTACCATTTTAACTTAGTAAATATAATTGAATTTCGAAAAATTCCTTTGTCCTCGTCGAAATTCGAACCTGCGGACTTCGAACCGATTTTTTTTATTATATTCAGTACATCAAATTCTGCTATAAATATCAAATATTTCCCAACGAAAACTATACTCACTCCGACTCCGCTTTTACGAGCTTGAGTTGAAGTTTAAAGCAAAAGAGCTTACCAGTTAAAACCTTCTCTGGAAACTTAAATCGACTATTTTTGAGTGCTCAGGTACGATGTAGTTGGCCTCAAGACCCATGTTTCAGGCGCTCGTTTCAAACTAAAAGAGGATTTGCGGTTTTCCAAGTTTCTCGTGTTAAATATTTAATGGTTAGATTGCTTGAAACGTTTCGTCGAGAAAGGAGTTCCGACTCTTTAAGCTTACCTTAAGTAGTATACCATGGTTCCATGGAATAGAGATGTTTGACAAAAACATACGAATGTATTTTCAGAGTATTTGAACAAAACAAAATAAGAATTACGTTTTCAGGCTATTTGAAGTTATTTCTATTCCATTCCAGTCTGCTCCGCTCCAATCCACTCCACTCTATTCCACTACTCTCTTATCCATGCCATTCCACTTTATTTTTAAAAAACGTAATCCCCCATTTTATAACTAATTTATTATTGGGAACGATTAAACTTTCACTTAAACATCTTTATTGAAGACTAGCTGTACCCGCAGCTTCGCACGCGTTTTTTAAATCGTATTAAAGAATTATAAAATTGTAAGACTATGTACAATTATAGAAATGGTCTTTAAAGAGAATTGTAAGTACGACGCACACGCCACTAAAAGTAACATGTAACGTGTAAATTAGATATATAAATACTAACAGCGTGCCAAATAAGGTTTGTCATCAGCAACATATTTGGAAGCTTACCACACCATATAACTACCGCAGTGCTCACATACACTGTATAAGGAACTAATGAAACAATAACTTAAAATATTATTATAAAGATTTACATTTACATTACATTTAATATACATTACCATTATTATAATTAAGATTTTGTGACTATACAAAAAGGTAAACGCTAGTCCGTTCCGCAAGAAATTGTATTATGGAACTCTTTACTTAATACGTTTATAATCTAAGATCTTATTAGGAAGACCTCTATTTCATTAAAGTTTTTAATAATTATAATGTCGAATTGTAAACAATAAGCTGATAATTATTTCTCTTATTAAAAATAAAGAATGAGTTGAAATCTTGCTAACTTTCATGCAGACAAAGCCACGGGTAATAGCTAGTCTAAAATAGAATAACCTCAATTAATTTTTATAAAGTTCGCTATCTGCCATGAAATGAAATGATGAAAGTCCCGTGAAAATCGGTTTAACCGTTTTGGAGATAGCACTGCGGGCAAAGCCACGGTTAACAGCTAGTATAAACTAAAATTGCTTGAATTACTTTTTATAAGGTCAACTATCTGCCAGTGGAAGTTTCGTGAAGATAGGTAGAACCATTTTTGGGATAGTACTGCAAGCGAAGCCACGGTTAACAGCTAGTCTAAATTAAAATAGTTTAAATTATTTTTTATAATGTCCGCTATCTGTTGGTGAAAGTTCCGTGAAAATCGGTCCAACTGTTTTGGAGATAGCATTGCAGACGAAGCCGAGGTTAATAGCTAATCTAATTTAGAGTAGCCTATATAACACGCTGTAAATTCAGCTATCTGTCAGTGAAATTCCTGTCAAAATCGGTTCAGCCGTTTCGGAGATTAGCCGGAACAAACAGACAGACAGACAGACCGACAAAAAATTTAAAAATTGCATTTTTGTTATCAATTGTGTGTATACTTTCACACACAATCAGTAAAATAAAATTATTTTGATATTACATACAGACACTTCATTTTTATTACATGTATAGAAAATGAGGAGTTATGAGTGATAGTATTTTACAGGAACAGGCTTTAGGAATCAAACGTTGACATTATCCGGTCATACAAAAGATACCCTCGCCACAACGTGGTACTCGACCGCGACTCAAGGCACGGTACTGAAAGGGTTTAAGGTTAGGCCGACCTTCAAATTCTATCTTGTCGCCATGTGGCTATGCGACGGGAGTTTTATAGCCTAATAAATTTTAAACTACAGTTGACGGAATGAATGACACCAGTAGAATACTTACGATGAAGAAAAATGCTTGTGAAGTTTTCTTCTGGTAGAACCATAGTCGACAAACAAAAGATTATCGCTTTCCTAGCGTTTCGAATCGTTTATACGTCATGGCGATTATGCTCAGGCCTTCCCTCCATCGGAGCATTTGTCCGGGTAACGATATATTTATATGCCGGTATTAATCATTATCATTACATTGTATAAAACAAAGTCCTCTACCGCGTCTGTCTGTCTGTTCGCGATAAGCTCAGAAACTACTGAACGGATCTTTATGCTTCACCAGTGGATAAAGTGATGCACGAGGAACGTTTTGGCATATAATTTGTCCAGGTTTTTTTATAGTACGGGCGGGACAACGTCTGCCGGCCCCGCTAGTCTATATATATAAAACAAATTCGGTTTGGTTACACCATTCAATAACGGTTAAACCGATTTTTATGACTTTTATTTTGTTGGATCCGTATCTGCTCCGAATAGCAGAATAACTAAAAAAATATGACGAGAATTCATTGTAAGGAAAGGCATTTTTGATTGTCTCAAGAACGGATTGAGTGAGTTAGACGATTTTCTTTTTTCATGTATCACAAGATTGATCACAACGAATCAATCTGAGTGCAACACATGCAACAAATAGTTTAACTGAAAGTAGCGCAACAATACTTTTTTTTTTTTTTATTGTAGCTCGGCTAAGTGACTGTACTGTGCCTGATGGTAAGCACAGTACAATCCAAAAACAATGGCGACCACCGAAAGACATACTATCTATCGCCGGTCGCCGTTGTCATGCCGGCCTGAAAGCGACCCAGTCAGGGACAGACCCCCCCCCCCCCCCCGGTTGCTGGATATACACCGGCTGATCCCGGAACGCGACACGCCCAAACGTGTCACTATGGCGGGTGTTCCACCTGGTGTACGGTGGTCGCGATCCAGTCGGGTACAGACACCCTACCACCCCGCTAACTTTTTCATGTAGCTTTAATACAGCAAATGTCTAAATTCATACTATTAACATTCATTTCAATTTGATTAAAAAACTTACTATTTTTATACATTTATTGAACTTAAAATTCGGTCATAGTTTTTTTTGGACCACGATGGTAGCAATCATGTATGCTGGCCGCCTGATGTTAAGCAGTCACTGCAGCCTATAGACCACGGACGCCCCGTTCCATCGCACGCACGTGGGGACGCTCCCCTGGTTGAGGAGGGACAACCCCAACTCGGCTGCCCACTCCTCATCGGCCATGCCCCTCAGGTCCGTGACTGCCGCTCCCCAGGTCCTCGATTTGGCATTTAAATCCCCCATGAGGACCACGGGAGACACTTGCAATATCGGAGCTGTTACATTAATGTTGCCGATTTTATTTTAATAAAAAACTGAATATAATTCAGCTAATCAGTTAACATAACATTTATGATTATGATTCTATTGTCGGTATGAAGTTCACCAGGTCAGCTAGTTATCTTATAAAAACAAGCTTAGGATATAATGTGAATTGTGATACGAATCTTGTAAAATATATATATTAGATGAAAAAAATATAGACATTTCAATTATAAGTATTTATAGAACCTAATGCGGGTATAAAAGGTTATTATGAAATTTGCAAATAAACTGCAATGCTGGTAAACATATCGATCGAGCATCGCCCTTGCCCTCCTATTTTATAGCCCGTACGACGTGACGACGTCAATTACGATCCGTTTTCATTTCGTTCCCCGTTCACTAACATTTCTGAGACAATTACTCGAACAGTTCTTTTACCCTGTTACCTGGAGTATTGACGTCTTAATACGCTTTCTTTATGACCAATCGAGGGACTCAATTACGAGAACCGTTTGCTACAAATGACAATCATTTTATCAACATGATTTATAAGTTTGAATTGAAAATTTTATAAGTGATATAAATTCATAAATTAACGGCCTCTACTGTACTATTTAGAATACTTATAGTACTATAAACATATAACAGCATTATAGTTACATCGTTTTTTTACACATTATAGATTTTAGCATTTAACCATAATCTCGCCTGTTGTGGTAAAGATGCTAAACATAGAGTGGGACTGTGCCTCAAAAGCAGCAGACGTGACTCACTTATAGATGCTTAGCGACAGACTTTAAACTTAAGTTTGGTAGCTTAGCCAGGCGGGCATAGAAAAAGCATGGTTTCTTCGTGATATTTTCCTACCCCGAATGCTCCGGCCAATTTGCAAGGATTTGAACCTGATCGATGCGGTGTCCCCGAC
Organism: Antheraea yamamai; assembly: GCA_036509395.1. Taxonomy (NCBI): domain Eukaryota; kingdom Metazoa; phylum Arthropoda; class Insecta; order Lepidoptera; family Saturniidae; genus Antheraea; species Antheraea yamamai. The sequence goes on from AP028438.1 coordinate 18,139,521, forward strand.
CACATTTATTAGTGAGTCGTCATTGCTAATATCTTTGAAAATGTGCTTTGATATTTCGGGGTAAGATTACACGTTTTCATTCTATCTATGAAATATGGATAAAGAATTTCTCTAAACGTAAATCTTAAAAATTATATGACCGGGTATTTCAATCCGTACTATTATTATAAATATGAAACTATCTCTGTTTGTCACCTTTTTATGACTAAACCTCTGAACTGATCAGAATTATTGATATAAAAAGTAACTTGAAACCAACTCTTCACCCTGAACATGCTGAAAATACATAAAGAAAGTTATAAAACAATTACTAGTTTAAAAGAATATGCAACAAAATATTTAAAAACAATTGCTTCACATTTGTTACTTGCCGTACACACCAGTGAAAGTTACGCAAAAACATTTTTTGTTACAAAAAAATCATTTACATACAAGAAGAATGTATTCACTAAAGTATTTCATTAAAATAAGGAATCAGTGACGAGAATAAAACGATTTCAATAGTATAAAAACTAAACAAGACGTTTACTGAGAGATAAAGGTCGGAGCTATGCAAACTCGCTTTGTAGTGTTTCTACTCGAGACAAGGGAAATGAAAGCTTCCTCCAGACTTTCAATTAAGTTCGAGGAGATGGTAATTATTTATCTTTCGTACTCTTCTCTTTGGTTTTGTTATTAGAGGACAACAGATATTTTCTAATGCCGTGTAGTTTGAAGTGTGGTAGTTAATACTTAATGTATACCACTTCAGTAATTATAATTTTATTATTTACTAGCTGACCCGACCACGCGTTGCTGTGGCTCAGTTAAACATGTTGAATTAACATTATGATAAAATATTTGTTATTACGGGGTAATAAATCTGCCCAAAAACTTAAGACAGAAAAAGCCAGGTTACGTAGTAGATAGATTAACAGAACACGTGCACCATAAAATAAACTGGAGTTGAAAAAGAAATTCAAAATTAAAACGTGGCGCCATCTATGAGATTTCCATAACAGTCGGTCATATAGTTTTCTGTTAACAAACTAATTTAAAGCGTCATCTATTCGTGACTGATGAAACTTACAATTAATAACAATAATTAACATTGACTATTATTTCATTTATAATAAAAAAAATATAGAGGCTATTAATCGAAATATGAATTAACAATTAAAAAGTTAAAAATCAATTATTAATTAACAATTAACAATACCAATAACAATAAACAATTAAATTAAAAAAATGGTCCAATTTATATATAAATGCCAATGGATCGGTTGAGTAATTTCGGAGTTTATCGTGGACAAAGATCATGACACTGGATTTTTATATATTTAGGTTGTTATTATTTTTATTTTAGTTTATATTTCATGTTTATCGTTCCACGTTTTAGACTTACTACGACCAGTACCATTTTTTTTAGATAATAGTGTTAGGTTTTATAGCAAAGTCCCAAAGCACATAACCGATTTATCGGATAGTGAGTTCAAGCACCATATCAAGCGAACTTTAATATCTAAAGGCTATTACAGTGTGGACCAATATGTGAACGATGGTAACGTCTGGAAATGACGCCCCTCTCTGGTGCATACGTCAAAAACGAATGTCTATATTTGTAGAAATATATATATACAACGGAGAGCCTAAAAGAATGCTATGTTCAGGGATGCCTTCCTTCTCGTACATCTTCAAAAAACAAGAAATAATACCACATATAGATAGCCAACACGTGTTATATTTTTTCCATTCAATCATACAATGACATTTTTCGACATATCACCGTTCGTATTTTACAACTGTCAAACCGATAGAAAAACCTCACGACTGCCAGTAACAATTGTTAAATGCTTGTCACTCTTTAATCACTTCTGTATAACGCTGCGACATATATATTATGAAAAAATAATCCAAATCGAGCTTCTTGCCGGTTCTTTTCGGTAACTGGCTCGTTTCCCGAACTGCGATAGCTTTAACGTTACAAGCGCTATGGCAGAGCCTAAATTGTATAAGTATTTTTTTATTTGATTTGTCGCAATACATATTTGAGCTATAGCAAAATTGTTCTTTAAATATGAAATTTGAATATCTCTTATTAACTCTCTGAGTTGTAAATTGTATTTTGAATTATGTATTAAAAGTTGTTGATATTCCTTGAAATAAATAAATATATATTAATTTTCATGGTGGTCGGTTGAATGATATAGGATATTACGTAGTAGGCACAATTTATTGTAAAATAGATTTGACGACAAAAAATATACTTAGGTTTGTAAAATTTTCATGGCGATCGATGTTATAATTTTGAAATTATACAATGACATACTATTGCATACCAATATTTATTCTCACTTATGGAAGACTAATAGTCGCCCGGGACTTTATCTGTGTTTTTGCCTTTGTAAATGACGACAGCATACATTATATTCGTGTAACTCTAACGATTTATTTAACGCACGCCTAGATGGGTCCCTGATGCAGGATTTTCTCAAACTTAGTTTTTATCGTTGTATATTGGCCAATTTAAATGGTATATTTATAAACTATAGTTTGCATGTAATTTTGAAGTATAAACGATATTACTGTAAAGTTTAATCGAAATCAGTTAATATAGTTATTGTGTGAAAGAATAACAAATAACCACCATTCTCATAAACTTATATAAAAGAAGTTTATCATGGCTCAGTGACTACCATAGACTTCTAAGCTCAGGGACTTAATTTTGAGCACAAACACATACACATAAACCTTTTGGAATACATTTTCTAAGCGATAGTGGAAACAGTTGTAAACTTTGGAAATATTAAAAAAAAACACACACAAAGACAGACGCCAACAACGTCTTTCTTTTGTACTACTTATTTATTGTCTATAGACTATCCAGCTGTAACGCTTACTATATTTAAACTAAATACATATACCATAGTTGCAAGACTATGTCACGTAATTCCTAAATTAATTATAAATTAGTAATCAAACAAATAATTGACCGGATTAAAAAGAATGTCAATAACAGAGTGCGCCATAGCATCGCCAACAAAGAGCAAACGACAAAGGCTTTTAGAGTACAGTTAGTCGATGAACTGCGCGCAATTATCGTAATTGCAGCTCCGACCGCGATCGTGTTTACTGATATGTCACTTACGGCGATAACTTGTTAATTATTTACCTTATATCAGGTTTCCATACGATCACAATTATGAGTAAAATTATTTGTATTTAAGTGTTATTAAACTCGCTTGAAAGGCAGACTCCTACATTAAATATACAATCATTCGCACATATATACATAAATACATATGCAGACGTTTCTATTTTATTTGTTTTAGGTGCGTTTTCAGCAGTTTCGTTCATTATTATCTTCTTACCCTTATCACACCTAAGTAGGGTCGGCACATTATGTTTTCCTATTCCACTCTTTTCTGTCAGACCTCATCTTAGTATTCACTCCTATTATACACATCATTTTTTATCCATTTTATTGGTCTTCCTTTACTGCTATATCCGTCCACCTTCACATTTAAAACTTTTCTAGTTACATGACTTTCATCTATTCCCATAACATAATATGCCCGTTCCATGCTAACCTATTACTCCTTAATTTCGTTATCACTGGTGCTATTTTGAAACTTCGTCTGATATTCTAATTCTAGATATTAGCCGTTCTAGTTACACCACACATGTATCTTAATATTCGCACCTGTTAGCATATAATCTTCTTTGACCCGTCTCTTCTGTAACTTAGCACTTACGTGAGACCACACAGCGTGACTGTACTGGATTTATTATATAGTGCTATTGATAGTTGTTTTTTTATATTATTCCAGTGTCTTCATTTAAATATTATTTAATTTAGTGAATAAAGACTTTATATTTTGCTTTATTTATGAACAATGGTTAAGGTTATCAATGTGATAATTTCATAAATATATACTGAAATAATTATTGGCGAAACTAAGATCTCTAGTTGTTTAATATAGGGGAATCTATAGATGTAGACTTTTGTGAAATAAATATTGAAATGAATAATTGAAATGAATTTAATTATGTGAATTATGCAGGGCGAGTATATTATTTTTAATTTGCATTTTCACGTAAAAACGATCAATGTGATTCAAATATGAATGTTAGTTTTGTTGTTATTTTGTAATTTTAATAAATTATTAATACATAATTGTAGTGGTTATTAAAAATTTTGCTAAAATATCACAACGTCGGTACTTTATTTTCTTTTTATTTTAAAACATCTTCCATATAAAACCTAACGTAATAAAATACATACTAACACCTACTTTGAAGACAGAATGAGGTATTTGTCTTTTATAATATGCAAGCAATAAGTGAAGAAAGTAGTGAGATGGTAATTTGACAAGAGGCAAGTTTCACGGGAATGAATAAAAACATCACTATTATTTTTTACATGTTTCTCACCTTAAACATTTCTCATTTATGATTCAAATTAGAAAATTATTTTTTTATAGGAAAGTCTTATTTTAATTTCATTAACACTAGACTTTAGATTCTGATGATAAAGACCAGAGAATAACTCAACATTGAATTGTAAGGGTACAGTTATTAAGAAGGTAGATACTTAGATTTAAAACGATCAAGTGCGTATATTTTGAATAGATTTTTTTGAAGTCGGGTTTGTTCGGGAAAAGAGAAATCAATTATTCAAGATATATATTATACGCTCATTCAAATTTCAAAGGAATATGAAGCTCGGTTAATGCGAAGGTACCGAAGTAACCGACAAAATGTTAGGACAAGGTAATTGAAGTTGGGACGCTGTTCTATGAACACATTAAAGCGCTGATTTTATTACGGACGGTACAACCTTAAGCAACACAGTCTCTGAGTGGTTTCAGTATTCAAATTAAGGTAACCCTTGTCTGGTCCGGTTTAATTTGACGGTAAAGTGTTACGCGTGTCGAGTGATCGTTTAATTATAGAATTTACAATTATTTACATATTTTTAAAACGTTGTTTTTCTTTGGCAACCATTTCTCTTATTAAAGACTTGCCGTGACTTTAACCGGCATGGAATTTGTTAAAAATATTTTTGTTAATTGTAATCGTATGAATGAAGTTCCGAAAAACTTCGGCTTATCTCTGATTTCTTTGTAATGTCGGTTGATGAGGTGGCTAAATGCGATACCGCTCAGCTATTCTTTTGTAGTGAAAACTGTTTTAGACGCATTGAGTTGTATTATTTTTGGTAGGAGATAAATTTATAATTTCACGTCATAACATGCTAGTAAGCATGACTGACTGTGTTGCGCTTGCGCGGCTTGCGTTAGACTAGAAACGTGTAATATAAGAGGCTGTGTACATCTGATATTGATATTTTATATTGAGATTATGCATCCCATCATATGTCTGTTGAATTAATAACCCGTATAAAAAAGTATATTATTATTACTCGGAGTGCCAATAGGTGTGACAGAGAGACTTACGTTAATAATTTCGATTTATAACTACTAGAGGTCCAGGCAGACGTTGTCCCACCCTGATTATTAAAAAATCTGCGACAAATTATATACCAAAATGTTCCTCATGAATCACTTTACCCACTGGTGAAAACCGTACGAAAAGCCGTTCAGTAGTTTCTGAGTTTATCGCGAACAGAAAGACAGACAGACGCGGTAGAGGACTTTGTTTTATACTATGCAATGATAAAAATTAAATATGTTAGAATATAATTAATTTAAAAAATGAAAAGGGAACACAGTTTAAATTCCATTGTTTTGAGTTTTTACTTCTGTCGGCAGTATTATGACTGCTTCGATATTTTTTAATATTTTGTAGGTGCTGTTGTCACCTTTGACCACAATGTCATTTGATGTTGAAACGATATGGTCTAAGACTGTAAGCACGATAAACTTAGAGGGGACTGGTTCTCGTGTGTATCTGCCGTAACAAAACAACAGGTGATTGGCGATAAAGTTTTCAAGTTAAGCGTTAAACAGGTAAATAAACAGGTGTGGTTAGAAAAAGTTCTACCACCATACTATGGTCTCATCACAATGCTTCCCTTCACTCTAAGCTCCGACACAGCTGCAAGGATTCGAATCTACGTCCATCGATTATGTATCAGAATATGCTATCAAATAATCGATTATCGTTTCTAAATAATGCATATGCTTTTTATGCTAATTCGAATGCACTGTTTAGTCAAACTACATATTTTGCCTATAATACAAGTCTGTTTGGACAAATATAAGTTACTAGCGGTACCCACGACTTTGTCTGTGTGAAATCTTATGTAAAAAAAAACGGCGATTAATAAAGTCATCTCAAAGTATTAAGTCCATTTACTTATATACTTTTCTCTCCTATTTAAGTTGCGTCATCTTTTAAAGTACGATAACTTTTGATAGACCGAACCGGTTTTTATGAAACAAATAGTAAATGTTACTCGAATATAATAAAATTTATGATCTTCTTGAAGAGGTTTTTATCATGAACGTAGTATTTTAGCAGTGATGCGTGTTTATACAAACAGACAGACATTTCTAAAAATGATTGAAACGTGTTTTGTTACTTATTCTAGACACCTGCGACATATTTTTTTACAAAAAAGTTTACATTTTACATTCTTATTATATTACTATTTGCCCGCGACTTCGTCCACGTGGAGCCTGATGTACAAAACAATGACTAATAAAGTCATCTGAACGTTTTTAGTCCATTCGCTTATCTACTTTTCTCCCATACTTAAGTCACGGCGCCATTAAAATTACAATAACTGTTGACATAGTGGACCGATTTTAATGAAACAAAGACTAAGTTACGCCCGAGAGTATGCTTTATGATTTTCTTATGAGGTTTTCTTGTGAACCCAGTACTTTAGCAGTGATGCGTGTTCATACAAACAGACAGATAGACAGACAGACATTTCTAAATTTTTTTGAAACGTATCCTATTACTTATTCCCAGACAATTTTTTTCACGAAAATTGAAAAAGTGCAGACACGTCAGATTTACATTCTTATTATATGTGTAGATATGTATAAATATAGATTCAGAGTTCTTAAAATGTTTCCTATAACTGTTTTTGTGTTACTTATAACTTCGTAATACAATCTGATGTGATCCTAAATGTTGGCCATTCAGTAAAATTGTTCACGCTGAAATCTATGTCATTGCCACTGGAATACGACAAGAGTTAACATTAATTGGATTAGGACCGCGGTTTTCTGAAGCCGTTAAGTGCTTATTTCATTATAGAAGGTTCGACCTCAAACGAAAATAGCCTTGGGGTTTGGTTTGTGTATTCAAATCAAGGTAGCCGTTATCTTGTTTGGTTTAATCTCTTGGAAACTTGTTATACGCTTCGAGGACGATGCAATTAGAAGACGTTTGTATTTCCTATTGAGATTAAAGGCTTGACCACTATATGCTTCAGAATGTTTACACATTAATAATATTGACGTGTCTGTTGTTGTATATATCGCTTCTCGTCTAAGTTCGTCGTTCAAAATGCTAAGGGTCAGTCTCCCAGTATATTATAGCGTTCAACCTAACCCTCCTTGTCTCCTTTACCCTCCGCAAACGGGAAATGATATTCTAAAGAAACGAATCTATTCTTTTCAACCGAAATCCATTTCTAAAAGTTGCCGCATCACGGGTCCAGTATATAAAACTTGACCTTCTAAAAGATCGGGATATTCGGAGCTCGTTCTATTCCCATCGCGCATTAGCTCGCCATTATACCATCCCTTGTTATAAGCATATTAAGTTTAACGATATTTAGCTAGAAGAAATTGCTATACAGTTAATAATATTTAACAGTCGGTGAAAATATTAAACAGTCTCCACTGCAACTAATTTTATACGTAAGTCAATTCTGTATCAAGTTGTAACAGCTGGACCGGTAACGACAATTTTGTGTGTCTGAATAGTGACAGCGGCAACTAACGGTAGATAGTAAATCTCTAGGTCGTCGCCGTTGTTTTTGTGTTATATATATATATATATATATTTGTGTTATGTATAATACCGTAAGTTAGTCGCAAAATAATTATAAAGATTATCTATATTGAATTATACAAAAATTTACTTGCATCTTTTCTAATTTATTTGTTGCACTTGTACCCGCTTTCATGTCCCGTATACATGGCATTACGTGAACTTGTTTATGTTTCTATTTCAATTGAGACTCAGTTTGTGCGATAGCTTTCCAATTAAGGTGTAGTAGTAAAGCACATCGCTGTTTTGCATTTATGGCCTCAAAGGCGTCGGTTCATCAATATGCATGGCAACACATCTACAGATTTGTCCATTTGTCCGTGCACGTGGCTCAAAGCATGACCTGACAACTCTATAGGAAGACGGTTGCTATATGAGCATAATTCTTATGAAATGCTGTCACATAAATCTAAGCCGTTTAGACTTAAATATTAGCTCTTTACCTATGAAATTGCCGTTTTGTATGAAAAAATTTAAACGAATTTTTTTTTCATCTATTTTTTATTTGTATTAATCGAAGTAATCACCCATGCAATCAATGCATCTTTGCCAACGCAGTGGCAGTTTATTGATGCCCTTCTTAAAGAAATCAGCTGGACGAGAGGCAACAAATTCTTCAAAGGCATTTTGTACTGCCTCTTGGGTATTGATTTTTTTTCCCGCCAAGGAGTTATCCAAATTCTGGAAAAAGTAGTAGTCTGTAGACGCAAGGTCTGGTGAGTAGGGTGGATGACGGATAACTTCCAACCCCAGTTCTTGCAACTTGGAGACGGTCTGCTGTGCAGTATGAGGTCGCGCGTTGTCGTGCAGGAGCAGCGGAGACGAGCGTTTGAACAATGCTGGTTGGAGATATGTCAGCTTCTCCATCATTGTGTTCAGTTCGTCACAGTACACATCTGCAGTAATGCTCACCCCGTTTGGTAAGAAGCTTTGATGAATCACACCGGCGCTAGACCACCAAACAGTGACCATCACTTTTCTAGGGGTAAGTTTTCGTTTAGGGCATTGTTTAGGTGGTGAACCAGGATGCAACCAACTTGCTGAGCACTTGCGGTTATCAAACAGAATCCATTTTTCATCGCAGGTAACAATGCGGTTCAAAATTCCTTCATTTGTGTGTCTGTTGAGCAGTGCAAGGCACGTCTCGACGCGTACTTCGCGCTGGCGATCATTTAGTTCGTGAGGCACCCATTTGTCAAGCTTTTTTACCTTGCCAATTTGACGCAAATGGACCAATATTGTTTTGACGCTAACGTCAAAAGCTGCTGTTAATTCAGCCGTAGATTGTGTATCATCAGCGTCCACAATCGCATTTAATTCGTCATTGTCGACCAAAGTCTTCGGACGACCGCGAGGTTCATTTTTCAGTTCGAAATTCCCAGAATGGAAGCGAGCAAACCAATAACAGGTGGTGCGTTGGTTTGTAGTGTTAGCTCCGTAAACGTCGTTGATGTTGCGTGCCTCTTGTGCCGCGTTGCTGCCACGACGGTACTCATATTCCATAATTACTCGAATTTTTAACGTATCCATGATGACAAAAAAGATTGAAATGCGATGAAAATGTAACACTAATCAATAAACAAATGACTAGTTAATTTGAAATTAGAATTCTTAGCTAAACAACAATTATTTTGATTTAAAATGGCCAATACTGCAGAACGGCAATTTCATAGGTAAAGACCTATTATACGGATACTAATACATTGCACCAATGAATATACAAATCCACCGTTACTTGAAATATGTACTTAATAAAACGCTTAAGACTGATTGACAGATAACGTATATTTTAAATTAATGGATTTAGGCGTAAATTTTTAAACAGTATTTCTTTATATCATATAGTTGAGCACTAAGAATGGAATTTTTAAAGGAGGTTAAAGATCTTAAGATATGTTAACCTATCATCAAGAAATACTCTAATGGCTTCCTCCCGAATGATTATACGGGTTTAATTACAGCGAGAGTTTGTGACATGTTGATGATTTAAAACAAAAATAAATATATATTTCCATAAAATGTAAATCTTCCATGTTTTCTCATGATATTTATCAACAGTGCCTCACCTAATAGTAGAATTATATCGTTCTCGTTATTACATTTACGTTAATTAAATACACATTCGTATAGAATTTAACGACGAGAATTTTCTACAGCCATTAAATCTTTCAACCTGCACGGGAGAGTTTCATCGACGTGTAATAAATCTATTTTACCATTTTTATCTGTACCTACCAAAGAAGACATTTAGTCTGGAGCTTGACTCCACTCTTGCAAACGTCACTTACTTGTTACAGGGACAGTATCTTACACATAAACCAGGAACGAATAGATATAACAATGAGGATATTTTTGACCAAAAAAAAAAAATTCTTTATTCAAAAATCATTTGTGCACTGAAATGGGCTAAAAATTTTCGATGTATTCCGCCGACGTTTATCATTACATAGTATAAAACAAAGTCCCCTACCGCGTCTGTCTGTCTGTCTGTTCACGATAAACTCAAAAACTACCGAACGGATTTTCATGCGGTTTTCACCGGCGGATAGAGTGATTGATGAGGAACGTTTTAGTATATAATTTGTCAAGGATTTTTTCATAATCAGGGCGGGACAACGTCTGCCGGGTCCGCTAGTTTATATATATAATTGAAATTTTATCCCAGTGACCTTTCCATGTCTGTTTCTGACTCACTATTTGGGCCTGAATTCAAGAAAATGTTATTTTAGTTTGGTTCAAGGTATATTTATACAGATATAGATATTTAAAACACTGCTGGATATAGATATAGTACTGTAATTATATTGTCAGTAAAATTGAGGCCTTAGTTAATTAAATTAAGGAGCAGTAAGAAATCGTTAATTATAAAAGATGTTTTTTTTTATATCATAGGAGGCAAACGAACAGGCGGGTCACCTGATGTAAGTGATTACCACCGTCCATAGACACTTGCAACACCAGAGGAGTCGCAAGTGCGTTGCCAACCTGTGTGTGGGGGGGGGGGAAGGAAGGGAAGGGGAAAGTGGAAGGGGAGGGGAGGTGGGTCTCCGGCGCTCTCACTGACCGAACGAAACGCAACAATGCAAGCACTGTTACTTCACGTCGGTTTTCTGTGAGAGGGTGGTACTACCCCGGGCGAGCCGACCCATTCATGCTAAAACCAGTAATAGTTTCAGCGTGGCTCTACCACCTACTAAACTACCTGTTTTATTTATATTAATGAAAATTAAAATTGAAAATCCCAAAATTATCTTCCAACACAAGCATTATGTATGCGCTATCGATTTTTAATTCTGTACCAATATTGGTGTTGGTACGCTAAACATTGATGGGGTTCTTTTGTTTGTCACAAAAATTTATAAATTAATCTTAATAAGGTAAATACTTGTATTAGGTCCACATAAAACAGCAAGAGCTTCATAATGGACCATACTATTCGATTGTTTAATAATATTCTATGATGAATTAACATACCTACGGTAAGGATAAACAATAATTTTGGGTTGAATCGTGATCCTTTAAATAAACCATCTAAATATTTGTTGATCAGTCAATTTACAGTAGAAATTACCATGTTCAGTAATAAAGTTACCGTACAATTGAAAATAATAAACGGGGATACAAACGAGATTAAATATTTCGTGGGAAAAGTAATTCGAAACTCGGTCGCTTTAAGGATTTTGATTGCGGAAGTTATAACGTGGTTCAGATACGGTTACGTTAATACAATTTATCAGTTCGCAGCTCAAGTACAACTTTATTAGCTAATCGATTTAATAATTTACCTGGAATGTTATTATGCGGATAACTTTGTGTACGCTTAATATACATTGGTGAGTTGCTTTATTAGTAAAATAACATCAGTGACAGTGAACTTGGTGATTAATAAGTTAACGTGGGATGGATATGCATTAAGAAGGGATGTTTGCCCATCTCCTCATTGCACAGGTTCGGCGGACGAGGGGGGGGCAGCCGGTGTGTGCCCGGTCTGTCCCTCTATAGGTAGGAGCCCGGCGGTCACCTTCCGCCGGGCGGACCGTGGGGGCGGCTCTACAAGGTTGATTAGCTTGAACGATCCCTTGCCGCCCCCACACAACGGTCTGTCGGTACACCGTGGGGTTTTAGTCCATGCGAGTCGGACATAACCCACTCTCTCCCCCGGGAGGGTGGGTATCCATAAGGGATTTCCCCACGTTAAAAAAAAAAAAAGGGATGTGCAATAGATTATACAGAAGAGTGTTAAGTAAAAGAATGAATGGTAAAACGGTATCGATGGATTATGGACAGGATGATAAGTGTGGCTACGGAATTGACAGTTGACAGATGAGAGCGAAATATGTTGGACCCACCTTAATTAGGCTGCACGAGGGAAAAAGTTGGTCATGATGAATTTAGTTTATTAGTTAATGTTTTATTGTTGTAGTTAAGGTTTGATATTAAGAGACGTTGTTAAATCTTTTTTAAACAAACTTGTTAGTTCCAATCCTGAATTATACTTAGTGATAATAGTTTTGTTAACGGTTAATGAAGCTATTACTAAAAATGACATACGCCTTTAAATGGATGGATGTGATATTTTACGGACATCTCTCGTCTATCTTGCTCTTTTAGCTCATTTCGATGGAAGCCTTTAATTTACATAATTCCTCTCTATCCTATGCCACCTGTTTATAGTTGATCTCGTTGTTCCTGCGATGCCATCTGGCTAACGTATTTGGGAACTTCATATAAGGTGCTTCAATCCCAATGGCCTTGATTCTCCAAAGACTTTACACGAGGAGCCGCATTAAGTATATATAATTTGCAGGTTAGTTGCCCAGCCCACTAATATTTCAGCTTCCCAATTTGTTTAACAACTTGGTAACTTTACATTTTAATTCAACCATATTGTCTTATGATAATATTGTGACAGAATGTGTTGGCAGTATTATTATATTAACTTAACTTACTTTATACGTCATAACTTTTTCCATGTATTACTTTATATAACAAAACTTAATACTAAAACCTGACTAGAGAGACATCTGTTGCTACATAAAAATATGCGAACGAACGAAATATGCGAAAACGACTTTCGCGCGTGCACTCGGTAGTTGCCACTTACGATAATTCCATTAAATTTAAAACCTATGAACCTGTGGTACTTTTCAAGTCTCCTATATTCATCCACAACAATCTGTTGAGTAATTGTAATTATCTAACTCCTGCAATGATATGATATACCTGACATCTGTAATTAGGAAAAAAATCATGAAAACCGATTCAATAGCTTTCGAATAATAAGCCCACAAACGAACATAAGAAAAAGAGGTGTCACCTTTTATAATATAATTTTATTTTTAATATAATAATAATCTTTTTTCTCCTTCGGGTTCGTTCTAATTATTAACATCAGTGAATCAATGTAATTATCAATGTCACTATCAGGTCCCATTAGCTTTAGTAAGAAAATGGAAGACCCGTTATTAAAACATTCTGGAAAGTTCCGTTACTAAAACAGACTTAATTTTTCATATCAGTATGTCCAATCTGATATAAATCGGACGGAAAATAACCAAGCTATATTAAGCAAATGGCACCAGTATTACAAAATATAAAGAGTCAAAATATGCAAGGTTATATATAAAAATCTACGTGGACTTATACTCTTATAGACTACGTGATGAACGTAGTCTAAAAAGCTTCTCGTTTCAAAACACCAGCATGTTTTCAATTAGTTGTTTTCTTGTTTACAGAACTTCGGTAAAGTTACGGTACTCAGTAAGTAATTCATCACTTCAAGAATAAAACATAAGGGCGTACGTAACTTTCTCTGATATACATTTATTCATTACTTTCATGCCTTTTATTAATCGAGTTGCTTGAAATTGAAACTGGTGCAAATTTGAATGGTTCGGCTTAAGTACGTTGAATTACAAACATCATAACAAAGATAATTAACGGTATTTATGTTTTATATATTATAGGTATTAAATTCATAATAGGTTCGTGATAGGTCATTGGCCTTTAAGCATTCTTTTCTCGATTAAATTTTGTATACATTTTGTTATCACCCATAAAAACAAAAGAGGCACATAGCAAAACGGGCGGGTATAACCTACTACAAAAATGATTGTATTAAGCACTATATTAAATACATATCATGTTTTAAATAGAGAAGGCACAACATAATACACGACAATTATGGTGACGAAGTATTTAACATCCAAAGGCAGAAATAAACAAGTGATATAATATTATGTCAAAAGCGCAACCTCTCCGTTTAATACCAGAACTCGCTACCACTTAGGTATTACTAGTGGTCCCGGCAGACGTTGTCCCGCCTTAATTATAAAATAATCCTTGACAAATTATATACCAAAACCTTCCTCATGAGTCACTATATCTATAATACCGCATGAAAATTTGTTTAGTAGTTTTTGAGTTTATCGCGAACAGACAGACAGACGCGGTAGAGGACTTTGTTTTATACTATGTAATGATTAACAAACATATTATTCGGTGAGGAAATAAATACATTAACTAAACTTATATAAATAAAATTTAGATTAGATCAACAATTTTTAATCACATTAAACGACATAAGTTGATTAATTATACAAACTGAAAATAATATGGAATTATGTTTCCAAATAATTAAAACATAATCATAAAACAATTTCCTTAAGGCATGCGATTGTTGTGAATAATTTCACTCGTTCCTAGAACCGGTGTAGTTTGCTATTCCGTGAACATAATAATAATAATATGGTATTTTGGATTACAAACTTTCATTAAAATGGTATATGAATTATATTTATCGTGGTATTTTCGTGATTTGTAAAGCTTTTGTACTGTTATTAGTGTAATTATTTCTCCGTGCCACTCGCTCTTTTTTTAATGTAATTTGATTTGCAAATGAAATGGGTTTTCCGGTTTAGAATCAACCTAAGCGTTCGGTAAAGGAAATGTTGCAATCATACTTGACGGAGTATATTATAATTTATTATATACTAGCTGACCCGTGCAACTTCGTCTGCACCAAATCGGTTATAACTGGTTTCAATTGTATTTTTAAACGGGTAAATGTTTAATAAACCTAAAACCCGATTGTAGCCACACCTACCGTTTCCAATTGTGAATCCAAACCATCAAGAGACTCACTCAAAAATATACCCAGAGTGTATGTGAAAAATCTTTTAAAATAAGCCTACAACCCGTTTGTAGCATCATCTACCGGGTTCAATTAAAATAAAAACTAACCTACATATATTGGCGGTAATGTAAAAAAAAGCTTTAGAGGTCTATGGACCCCCAGTTTCTAACGAAGTTCCTTTCCCTTTTTTGTAGACGTTTACTATACAGTCAGTATAGTTTACATTATAAAATATCAAGTCGATAGAGTTAAATTGTAAATTAAACGATAAAATATATTAATAAAATAAATAATGATAAATTAAACACTGAATGATATCATAACTATTTTCAACTTGTATTAAAACTTTTTCACACTCCATTGTATTGAAGAAAAATATAAATATTAAAACTAGCACGAAGCGTCAACTGTCACTTGCCTGTAACTATTCGTCTAAGAGCTAGCAACTGTTGCGACAACGAATTTCAATAAGCCAGTTTTTTATATATCTTTATGTTCTTCCGAACAGCGTGTGGGCTACTTGACCGCCGGTAAATGTTACGTTTATTAATGCATATCGCACCTTTACAGGCAAAAATATTGATTTTTATATTATTTTTGAACGTTTTGTTTTTCACTAATTTTGAAACGGTACTAAAATATGAAATTATTATTGCCAGACACTTTTCTTATTAACAATACTGTGCACATTTATCATTACTGTCTACATTTATCATTGTTTTTCATTGTTTACGGTGAAATATCAATATCATAATGGTTAATAAAATAAAATATGTCCTTTGCAATGGAAAAAATAGAATGGTTTCAATTGAATTATTTTATTTATAAAAAATATCATTGGGCACATTATTGTCAATAACAAAATTGTCTGGCAGTGATAAATTCATGTTTTTAATAGCGTTTAAAAGTTACTGAAAAAAAATGTTCATAAAATTATTTATAAATCAAAATTTTGACCTGCAAAACCCAACGTTAACCGGCTACCAGGTATCCTGAATCCTGTTGGGAAGGGCATAATATATATTCATATTAAAGAACCAGTTTTTCTATTTTTCTAAAACTCTGTCTTCCAACGTTGCTGGCTCTTGTACTAAGGTGTCGCAAAAAAGCCTAGTTACATTTACTACAAATTTTTGTCTTTCGTTATCCTGAAGAACCCCTTGCGTTTTATGGGACAAAAAGTATCCTAGATGTAACCTTGTAATATTAGTTATCACTATGTCAAGTTTCGTCAAAATTGGTTCAGTACTTTCAAAGTGATACGTGTTCACAGGGACAGACAGTCAGACAGACAAAAATCGTAAAAGGATTATTTTTGGCTTCTATATCGATAACAAAGTCATCCCCGATCAAAATTTTCAAAAAATATTTAATGTACAAATTTGGCTTTATTACAGTTTTATTATAGTATAGATTTCTTTACTACTTGAAACAGATTGACACCTCTATTTGCAACAAAAAAAAAATAATTTCGCTTCTTTGTTACATACTTGAAAAGGGAAGGTGAAAGTGTATAAAACTATAAAAAGACCACTCATGATATATGGATCCCAAAAGAGACAAATAAGTAAAGATTATATGTGGCAGAGTTACGAATATTAAGATGGATTTGTAGATTAACTAGAATGGATACGATTTAGAATGGGTATATAAGAAGGAGTTTGAAAATAGCATCAGTGACAGTGAAGGTGAACAGATATATAAGTAAAGAAGACCGAAAAAGGTGTTGATGGATTGTGTGAAAAATGATATATGTATGTATAAAAGGTGTGAATACTGAGATGATATCTATGGAACAAGAGTAAGAAGAAGATATTTGAAAAAGTTAAATCTGATAGTTACAAAAAGTATTATAGTAACAGTTACTAACATTTCGCATTTGCTAGTTTATAATTTACTGTTAAGCTATACGTGAAATAAGTCAAATCAAACGTTCCTTGATACAGATGTGATAGAAGCCGATCAGTTCCAATCGAAAGTAGCAAAAAAAATCAAATAAATTGTTTACGATAGATTGTTCAACACATGTAGTCTAGTCTGCATCTAGGATCTTTTATTAAGATTTTCAGTTTTTGTACACATCAAACGAAGTACAATTTTAGCAGTTCACGAGATTTTAAATTTTATGATCTTCAATTTTTTTGTCGTGAACGGCTTTGCTCATTTTGAAATGTAACTAACTACTCAAACATACTATAGTAAAGAAAACAGTTATTTAAACAAAAAAATAAGGCAGTGTCATGAATATAACTTTTATATTTAAATTACATAAAACGCTTTTTACGTGGCACAGCACAGATGCTCTGAAATAAATATCAAAAATGTTAACATCCTACGCTAATATAAACGTCCTGAAACAATGAAACATTCCTCATTTACGAGGCTATATTACCGATTTAGAACGTAGTTTTTTTACGTAGTTGATAATACGAGGCGATATTAATAAGGGTGGCGCGACGAAGCGTCGGTTAGTTCCACGAAACCCTCTGTGAATAATTTATTGAAACACTTTAGGGATTGACTGCGTAATAATTCACTTTCATATTTGCTGCTATCGTACGTGTAATAGCTTGAATATTTTCTTCAATGTAATACAATTTTTAATGTGTTATTGTTTTGTACTTAATACAGCATATTTTCTAACATTTTACATAATTACATATAATAAAACATAGCTCTCCGCTGCGTCTGCATATCTGTTAGCGATAAACAAAACATTTTCACTTAAAAAGAAACACAAATTTTCTTTAATTATCTTTTCTTTTGCTCGATATCAAAAGATTTAACAACCTCACCGGGATTCCAGTTAATTATGTCCTTTATGCCATGAAATGCGGGCCCTTTATCTACCTGCGATAGCTTTGTATCTGAATTTGTGAAGATTGTTTCCTTTAGCTCGAAGTTAGGGATTTTAAGGTTTAGGTTGATGGAATTCTATATGAGTTGATTTATTATTTATAAAACTATTTGATACCCGCGACAACGCCTACATTGTTTAATCTATACATATAATAAGAATGTAAATATCAAGTGTCTATATTTTTTAGATCTTTGTGAAAAAAAATTGTTGCAGGTGTCTTGGAATAAGTAATAAAATACATTTCAATCATTTTTTAGAAATCGTTGTATGTTTATCTGTCTGTCTGTTTCTTTGAATGCGCATCATTGCTAAAGTACTGCGTTTAGGATTAAACTTCAGCAAGAAAATTATAAAACGTATCCTCGGCTAATATTTAGTCTTTATTTATTTATTTATTTATTTATTTAAGGTCCACAAAACTGAGTTCTATGAACAAAAATGGACACGAACCCTTTTATATGTGAACACAGCATGCATAATATAAGAAGACAAAGTCATAGTATTAATACAAAGAAAAATTAAATTATATTAAACATTTAAATACATTTTTTTTCTAATTGAGGCCAAAGAAACACAAAAAAATATATCGAATTTGAAACGTAAACTATTACAAAAAGAAAGCATGCGATATAAAGGGCAATGTTGGCCTGCGTTAGTTCTTGCTAATGGTAGATGAAAAGTTTGCCTGTTAAGTAAACGACTGCCTATACGTGGGACACTCAAGGGTATTTTTTGAAGAAAATCTGAAGATTCTAGGAAACCGTGTATCAATTTGTATATAAACATTACATCAGCCACCTTTCTACGAGTCTGTAATGGTTTCATTTTATAAAGTTCCAAACGTTTGGAGTATGAGTTTAAGCTACTGTTATGGAATCTGTTGTCGTAGTAGGAAAGGTAATATAAGAAACGTTTTTGTACTCTTTCTATTCTATCTATATGAACCTGATAACAAGGGTTCCATACTGGACTACAATATTCCAGAATACTACGAACTATTGAATTAAAAATGATAATAGTTAGCATTGGCTGCTGAAATATTTTTAACTGTCTAAAGATAAAACCTGAGAGATGGGATGACTTATGAATAATATTATTAATATGTGGACGAAATGATAATGCGGAATCCATGATAACTCCTAAATCACGGATTGTGGAGACTTCCACTAAAATAGTATTATTAATAGTGTAAAATACATTAGTGGGAGTTTTTTTCCTAGTATATTTTATATGAAAACATTTTTCTAAATTTAGTTCCATTTGGTTATTCAAACACCATTCAAAAATCCTATCTATATCAGACTGTAAAATACGTACATCGGCTGAATTGTCTATTACACGATAAATCTTCAAATCATCTGCATATAATTTAAAATTGGATTGCATAATATCCGAAATGTCATTAATAAACAAAATAAATAAAAGCGGACCAAGATGGGATCCTTGAGGAACTCCAGAAGGAACTGTACAAATATGGGAACTAAATCCGCGAATTAACACAAATTGAGAACGATTCCTGAGGTAGGATTCACACCATCTCAACAATGATCCGTGAATGCCTAAAAATTGTAGTTTATTTAACAGACAATCGTGATTAACAAGGTCAAACGCCTTACGAAAGTCCATATAAATAGCATGAACCTCTTTTTTAGAATCCAAAGCTTCAGAAATGTCCGAAACAAAATTAATCAAATTAGTGGTAGTAGATTTACGTGGAAGAAAACCGTGCTGATTATGATCGATATAATGTCTAAAGTGAGCAAGAAGTTTTTTGTTAACAATAGATTCTAGAATTTTTTCCATCGTTGATAAAATAGATATTGGCCTATATTGCGTAACAGAATCAACACGTCCAGACTTATGGATCGGCGTCAAATAAGCCAGTTTCCATTTATTCGGGAATACACCAGATCTAAGTGAAGTGTTAAAAATAATACCAAGTGGCTTATACAAATTATTAGCACATCTTTTTAAAAATACTGGAGGTATACAATCTGGCCCAGGGCCCTTATAGGGATCCAGTAATTTTAATTCTTTTAATATTTCAGAATCTTCAATCAAACACACCCCCAGTTGATTACCATTAAAAGTACGATTACAATTAGGAGCTGGAGCGTGTGTAGATATTATTGGACTACGGATAGTGTAAACTTTCTGAAAATAATTTGAAAATAAATTGGCAATTTCCTGCCCACCTATTGCCTTAATATCACCGAAAACCATTTCATTTGGTAAAGAAGTGCTGTTTGATTTTTTCTCCTTGACAATTTTCCAGAAATATTTAGGATTACTTCTTAAGTGAGTGGCGGCATTTGCCTTAAATTTACTGTAACACGATTTTACTAAGCTATCACAACGCTCTCTAAGTATCATATATTCTAATTTGTCTCTCAAATTAACATATTTTTTATATCTACGATGATATTTTGCTTTTTCTTTTATAACTTTAAGTAGAGATGGACTAAACCACGATGGATACGATTCATTACGAGGACAATAAACTGAAGTGTAATAATTTATTATGGGATCTAGAGTTTGGTACAATATATTTACCATATCATCTACATAATGAGATTCATTAAACAATCCCGTCCAATTTACATGTTCAAGTTCAGCATTGATAGATTCATAGTTGCATTTAAAAAAATTACGTGTTGTTATATGGCGAGGTTTAAAGGTACGTACGTATGTGTGTTCAATTAAATCTATATGTAAAGCAGGGTGATGCATATCGATTTGAGTGAGAGGTTTCTTCATCAAAGAAACAGAAATACTAGATAAGTTATTAGCAAGAACTAGATCAAGTATTCTTTGATACTCATTGCTAATAAAATTGTATTGTTGGAGGTTACAAAATGCTAGAGCATCTAGAAGTAAATCGCTGATAACATTATTATTGGATAATGGTATAAGCTTAGAAGCTTCTATATCTAGTTGCCATTTTATATCTCCGAAATTAAAGTCACCAATAATTAAATTTGAACGGTTATTTTTGAAATCTACGTTGTTTTGAATATTTTTTGTAATGTTATTGAACAACATATCAACGTATTCGAACGTTGTAGGGGGAGGAACATACACAGCACAAATGTTAATAGTGTGGTTACATACTTTTATTGATACCCAGAGATCTTCGCAAATAGATTCCCAGGATGGTTTACGTAAGACTTCATAAGTTTTAAGAATGGCGATCATAACTCCACCGCCATCTTTTTTATTCTTATGTGAACACGTTGTCGACCTATCACGCCTGAATATATTATAACGGTGATCAATAATTTCGTGATCAAAAATAGTATTATTTAGCCACGTCTCTGTTAAAATTATAATATCATAATCATTTTGCAATACAGAAAAATAAAAGTCGTCTACTTTGGTTCTAAGGCCTCTTACATTCTGATAATAAATTTGAAGTTTGAATTTTGATATAATACACTAATTAACTACTGCTAAATAAATTAAAATTAATTAAATATATTATAAATAATTAAGACTATCCATATTTTTAACTAATTTAGATGGAGAGGTTGGATTCTTTCTCAGAAATATATGACCATTTCTGACCCACACAAAAGAGTAGTTCTTTTCTTTGGCGGCAATTCTAGCGGCAGCATGTAATTTTTTATTTTCAGGAGATAAGTGTTCCATAATAAAGATTGGCCGTTTTTCACCAGCTATTCCAGCATGCGATGTATTTAGCTTATCGCCACCATTACTTTTGTTATAAATTTTTGTAGAAGCCAGAATATTATCACGTGTGCGTTGACTATTCAATTTAACAATAATATTTCTAGGACGCTGTGAGTTATGATTTAACTTGGCCACTCTATGAAACGCTAATATATTATTATCCGTTAGAGGACTACATACTGTGGTTGAAAGATTATTTATAATAGTGAGCAAATTTTCATTTTTTCTTTCTGGAATTCCTTGTATTTCGATATTCATATCTCTTGCATGTTGATCCATTTCATTTAATTTTGCACCCAACTCCTGGACGTGAAAACGTAGTTGGGTATTCTCGTTAATAATTTTAGTTACCTCTCCATTATTGTATTCGTTTGTCTTCATCTGTTCATCATGATAATCAGACAGAAATTTAATGGACTTTAGTGCGTCATCTAATTCATCGCGTATCAAGGAGAACTTTCCAGTAAGATCATGGATTTCCTCTCGCATCTTTATAATAACAGTATTATTTTTTTCTAATAGAGCTTGTTGATTTTCAAATTTCGTTAATAAATCCTCACGAAGAATGCGTATTTCTGTTAAAATAGTACATGGATTTGTAGACGATACATTTAATACAGAAGGCGATACACTTACAGGGGAAGAAATATCCTTGTTACTTTTAGTTAGTATAGATCCATATAAGTGTTCAACGTCGTCCGGTGTAATCGATACGCAATTTGGACAAATCCACTTGGAACGCAATGTCGAGGACTCATTGTATTTAACGCAATCTTGGTGGTATTGGTAATTGCAGCATTTTTTAGAACATTTAATGCGCTTTTGGGACGTCATAATATCATAATTACAAATAGAACATTGCACCATTCTGTTAAATGTTTTAAATATAATATATGTTTAAAAAACAAGATGAAATACTCCTTTTTTATATGCAAACTATAATACACAATTCTGTAAAAGTATCACACTACTTCTTGGGTAGGTAATCTATATAAGACCACGATTATCGGAGGTTAAATATAGTATTTTAAATTACAACTGATATAATTTGAGACAAAATAAATATTTTTTTAAGTAAAAATATTAAAAACAGGACTTCTCAACGTGACATATGAC